>JZSA01002843.1:0-12077 GCA_000956155.1 Cotesia vestalis | reverse complement strand
TTATTATTATTATTATTATTATTATTATTATTATTATTATTATTATTATTATTATTATTATTATTATTATTATTATTATTATTATTATTATTTTATTGATATAAATATAATATCCATGCTTATAAAATAAATAATTACATCAACTTTTCAGCATATATATACATATATAAAAGCAAACGTTTCTTTTCTCAAACTCGATGTATTTTTAAAAACAATGTGCATCAATTGAAAAAAAAAATACGAATTTTATCATTATTATTTTCGGTTTTAGTCATTATGGATAAGGTAAATTATTAAAAATATCAATACCTCATTTTATTAAAATATTCAATATTTATTTATTTTACATTATAAGAAATAATAAATATATAAACAGTAAATTTCCTAGTTACGTATAAGTACAAAAATGACTAAAAAGTTTTTCTGAATAATAAAGTATATTATATTATTATGTTAATTTATTTATTTGAATACTAATAATCAATATCATTTTAGCTATCAATAGATAAAGTAATAATGCTGCAAGAAAAAGTAAAAAGTATTTAGCTGACTAAATTACATCGGTTATATTAATTTGAAACATTAAAAAAAATTCAAAATTTTGGTAGAGTATAAATAATTACTAGTAAAAAACATTATTGCTGATTACAAAATTGTTAATAGTGATCTTAGCGAAATAATTACTACTTATGGACTTACCAAAATTCACAGCAACAACTATTTTATTTTATTGAGAGTTCTACTCTGATTATGCTGTAAATTTCAAAAATCAAGAAAATAAAAATTTGTAACATATTTCAAGTGGATAAAAATTTTAGTAAGTTCTACTTTTTTTCATAAATTTTATCTTATTTTTATCTAAGTACTTACTCTCCATGGAGTAAATGAATTCTTGAAGCTGTAAGTGGCAACAACTCAAGCACTGGTTCGACCAAAGAACTAGCTTTTTCTATCCACTCCTTTTCCTCTTTTATCATTTCTTGAACCTCATACTCTGAAAAAAAAAAAACATTAAATACCTATGTATACATTATTTTAAACAATTGAAAAAATCAATACTTAATAAGCACTGATATGTATATTACATTGTATAAACACGCATGCTTTTGGATGCTACATATATAGCGGAGAAGAATCGCACTCAACCAGTCTATTTAACTATATTTCAAACTTAACATATATATTCAAGTAAAATGATATTTGTAATAAAGTTATATACTTCTAATTTTTATTACTACGTATTTTTAAATGCCGAAAGGTTATATTTCTAAATAAGGAAATATTTAAGTTACTTTAGTAATACAAACTTTTAAGCTTATAAAATTTTCATAATTAGACTAACATTAAGACTAAATTTTTTTTGCTCCAATTGGTTGAATTATTATTGACCCGAAAGTTAAAAAAAAAAACAACAGAAATAAAAGTATTAAAATGATAAAATTTTGTAGCAAACGGAAGTGAAATTGAAAAAATTAAAGATTTCAAAGAAATTAATATTTCAACGCTAATGACTATAAAAAATTTCTATTGAATAATTATCATACCTATAAAGAAATATATGTTTGTTGACGTTTCGTCGAGAATGGTTATTTCTTCACCATAAACTAAGCTACGGTAACAAATCATGTTTCTTCGCGGCAACCAATAATGATTGATGTGTTGCAATAAATTTGAAAGTGTATCAGTATACTGTGCAAACTGAATACTAAAAAAAAAATTATATTATGATTAGTCACTTATCGTTATGAATCAAGCTATTAAATATGAAAAATATTTAAATATTCACAGATATTCTTCATTGATATTGGATCATAACGTAAAGTAATTTTGATTTCTACGATAAAATACACGATTACCTTTTACCTGAATATATAAATGGACAGCATATTTAATTTGAATTCTTGGTAAATTATTTAGTATGTCTGTTGCCATTGATGACGTAACTTCCCCCGAAACGATCCGTAAATTTTCTGGTAATTGGGATGCTAGAACAATTAATCGTCTCCAAAGATCACTATACACATCACTGCTGCCACGTTTTGTTGATAAAACGAATAATGCCGAAATTTTGACATTTTCTTGCAATATTGAAAACACCAACATTCCTTCAGTTTTAGACTGTTTTGGAATATTCTAGAAAAATGTTATTTACATAATTAATTATCAGAAATATATTAAAATTTATCTGAAAATACAAATACGTCATTCGATAGTTTACCGGTCATAGTGAGCAACTGATTAACATAAAAATGCACTGTGAGTAGCTATCATAAATTATATTACAGGTTATAAACTCTAAGGAATGTTATGTACAATTATAATTATGAGCAATAATAATTATTTATATAAAGACGTGTATATGTAATTAAAAATCAGTTTCAAAAAGGTTGAAAATGTTAAGACAGTTAATATCTTAAAAAGTTACTAATTTAATGAAAATGACTCAAAAGTGTTTATAAATGAAAAATGTTTGTTTTACAATTGTAAAAGTTGTATTGTATATATGTAGTTATATTATATTCTATATTTCAAACTAAACATATATATTCAAGTAAAATGATATTTGTAATAAAGTAATATACTTCTAATTTTTATTAAAAAATGATTGAAATCTTTATTTGAAAATGCCGAAAAGTAATATTTTTAAATAAGCAAACGCGGATGCATTGTATGGAGTGGAGATATGGGGATAGGCTCCGAATAGTATCTTTGAAAAATTGTATGCCAAAGCTCACAAGATGGCCCTCAGAGTAGCCAGAAACATGCAGGAATACATGTGGAGGACAGAAGCAGACGTACCAAGCCATCTGTATGTGTCAAGGACAAGAGCAAGCAACTATTTAGTGGATAGTGGATCATTCATTCATATATATTAATTTAAAGATAAAATTTTATAATAGTTGGTTAACATAAAACTTCGCAACTGGTATTAATAAATGATAATAATAATAATATTTTTAAATAAGGGAATATTTAAGTTATTTCAAAAATATTAATTTTTAAGCTTATAAAATTTTCATAATTAAACCAACATTTAGACTAAAAATTTTTTATTCTGATCAGTAAAATTATTATTGATCTAAGATTAAAAAATAACAGCAATAAAAGTATTGAAATGATAAAATTTTGTAGCAAACATCTTAATATATTATATGATTAAAATTCTAAAAATATTTATGTTAAAACACACATTTCATGCAGCAAATACTTCCTTAGTGCTTTCAATGTTCCCACGGCACACTGGGCACGTAGCCACATAATTAGGATTTACATTTAACCGATCAGGATCCACTAATTGGCGTCCAAAATTACACCGAAAACATAAGCATAAATGAAAGCAGGGTAGTACCATTACTTTGGGTAAGTTTATAAGGCAAACTACACACGGTCTGGCATTTCCTTCTGCTAGATCATCGTTGTCAAAATCATTAACTTCTATCCGGTCATAGATGTCAGCATTTTCATTTGCAGGTACGAGTGGTGCATTGTCTCCTATAATTCAATCATGATATATTATATTATAATTTAACTGTCTTAGAAATTCTTACAAGTTAATTATAAATTTTTATACATTGCTATTTTTACAATTCTTACCATCAACATCAATTACCACAGGTTGATCGTGTGCTGAAGCTTCTACGACTGGAGGCAAATTTGCTTGAGGCTCCCTTCCTCTTGCTGCACGAGGTGGTCTACCACGAGGTCGGCGGCCTGCAGGTTGATCAATCACTGGGGGATTCTCCATCGCGGCTGCTCTCGGTAAGTTGTAGACATTATCTCTTCTGTTACCTCTTCTTGCACCACGATGACCTCGAATCCGCCCAACACGAGGTGGTGGCAAATCATTTTGCGGAATCTCGAGTGCACCAACTGGATCAGCTAAATCTGCCAAAGCTGGCATTTCATCGTCCGAATTGAAATCCTCACCTACGAAAGTATTTATTTATATATTTTAAAATTATATTTCTAAGAATCTATAACTATTTAAAATTTAACTCCTGAAAATAATAGTAATTATTCATAATTGATTACCATCAAGTCGTATATTTGCATCCTCAATAGCTACATTGACTCTTTGCAATCCAACTGCATGGAGAAATTCCGCGACTGTAAATCTATATCAATGCAAAAAATAAAATTCACTTGTAGACGATGGTACTATGGTAGAATATTACGTTAAATTTTAATTTTATTTTTTTCTTACCTTTCACGATCAAGCGACATTTGATAATTTGTAATCCTACTGTCAACTGATGCTTGATATGCACGGCGTTCAGCAGCCATGTCGTGACCTTGGTCCAGCCGCTGCCACTTAATTTCCTCGTCCCTAATGATTAAGTTCAGTCTCTCTAGAAGAAATATTTTCATTCTATTTTATAAATCGTATTGTTACGACACGTTTCATGCTTACTCTATGTACTGACCCTGGCAGATCCACTTACACCGTGTATTACGGTGTAAACTAAGTGTAAATACGTCTATTACTGAATATACACCTTAATTACACTTGATCAACACAGTGTATTTGTGAAAATTTTAGTGGCAGTTTACACGCAATTTACACTGTTACTCGTGATTAATCCTATTTGCTACACAAATAACTCAAAAATTCAAAAACACTTGAATTACACCAAATGAACGCTAAATTGCCTCTCTTCGTGCCTTTGAGCCTTCTTCCGCGTAGACACAGTATGAACAGCATGTAAGTGTATACGCCTTGAAGACACCATAGCTACACTCTACGTATATTAATGCACTGAATACACGGTGTATTTATGGTGTTCGTGCTTAGTATTTTGATATTTATGCTCCGCCTACGTTTAGATCTGACTCAGGTTGAAAATAAAACTTGATTTTGAATTAAAATTTAAGTCGTTTTTCATCATGTATTAAGGTAAAAATTAAGTTGAAAAAATGATTTTTTATCTGCTAAAGTATTGAAATATCTATAAAATTTGACTGATGTTTAACTCTTTGGTTTCGTTAGGATAGATTTAAGAGAAAAAAAGACTCATTTAGCCTCACCCGAGATGGGAAAGGTGAATTACATTTTTATAAATTATTATAAAAATTGTATCACACATAAATTTTTTTAAATCTTCAGTGAAAAAAGTAAAAATTATGATTAATTTTTAATTATATTTCCATAAGTTTTATTATACGCTGTGTTTATATTACCTGCTCACTAAAAACTGACTAAAAGTAAGGCGTGAATTTTGGAGAATCCAAATGTGAATATCGTAAGCGTTCGTTTTACGTTATACATTGCAGAAAAAAAATTATTCAAAAAAATAATAGAAAATTAATTTATAAGTTAATTTTAAAAAAACTTAGTGGTTGTTTAAATTTTCCCGTGGACTGTAATTTTTAACGTGAGCTGGGCAACGAAATATGTTTTGTCGCGTTATTAGTTACAAGCCAAAGCTCATGCGACCATTGACTCTCAATAAAATCTTTGTTTACAATAAAAACACAACATATGGCGGATAAAACAGACAATTGCGTGTTGCTGTCAGTTGAAATATTTTAATTACAAGTGAATGAAACAATATCAAGCCGTGATTATTTTAGTATAGTTCTCCAATATAGTCTAATAACAAGATTGAAAAAAAAAAACTAAGACCTAAAATTGAATATATTTTAAATCATCGTGGTCAAGCCACCATTAAAATTACAATTTTTTTCATTATAAGTTATTAATACGGATTTTTTCACTAAAATAAAAAATTTTTTTTACAACTTTTCTGCCCATGGCTGTATTTGGAATTTTTTTTAAGCAATGAAAAAAAAAAAATAAAATGAAAATGGAAATTTGTTTATAACAAATTTTTTATAAAATAAACTAGGGGTGTGTGAATATTCGAACTTACTAATTATTCAATTCGAATTTCGAATCGAATATTTGAAAAGTTCGAATAATTCGGATAGTTCGAATAGTTCAAATAATTCAATCAGTCGTTTTCTATCGATAAACTAAATAATTTTTGTGTAAGAATTAATTCGTTTTATTTTATTTAACTAAATAAAGTCTTCATAATTATTTGATAGTCAAGTCTGCTTATTATTTGTAATAAATATTTCTTGAGGTATTCGGACCCCCTGCCTCTGGGCACCACGCCATTTTGACATTTCTCCGGGAAAATTCGATTTTTTATCAAATGAGATCTACAACACGATGGATCAGACATTGAAGGAGTGTAAATATAAACTAGATTTGTTAATTTTATAGCTTTATCTCTAGCTGCACAGAAAAAAAATTTCTTGACGAGAACACAATTGTAGGCTCAAGAAAATTTTCGAGTGCCTGAAGGAAGACCGAAGTTGTGTTGGCTGAAGTAAAATTTTTTCTTGAAATTCTATTCTTGGTGAAAGTAACTTTTTCTTAGTTTAAATTATCATAAATATTTGATACAATAAATTTTTATATTTAATCAAGATTTTTAGATACTTTAGGAAGCAGCGCCACCTACTTCAGTTAAGAAAAAAATTTTCTCACCTTGAGAAAATTTTTCTCTTGAATATTTGACACCCATTTTATATTATTTAATTGCACAATTATACATATTGAATGAAAAAAAAAATCATTCAATATTATTTGATCTTCCTATTTGACATGTTAGTCAATAAAAATATTAATGAAAATTTACTTTCGAGATATTTAATTTTTCGGAGCAAGAGAAAAATTTTTTCAAGACAAGAAAATTTACTTTTGTCAAGAACTTAATTTTTCAGAGCAAGAGAGAAATTTTCTCAAAACAAGATAATTTTCTTGACTTAAATTAATTTTCTTGGATCAAGATACGTATTTTTCAGAGCAAGAGAATTAATTTTGTTAGAATAAGTGAAATTTCTTGTGTCGAAAAAAAATTTTTATTTCGCTCAAGAAAATAATGAGGAAGAAAAATATTTTCTTTGTTCAAGTGAACCTTTCTTTCTGTCTAGGATTATTTGAATTAATTTATTTTTCTCTAAGCTTGAATAAATTAAGTCTATAGCTATATTTACAGCTATATTATATTATAATATATTTTATTATTGTTTTATTTATATAGCCCACACGAATGTTTTATACTCAAATAAAAGGTCTCGATGGGGGTATTATTAAGATGAGCTTATATCTTAAAAAATATCAAAAACTAAGAAATGACGTTGTATTTTGTCTACTGATACTTTTAACAATATAAGCTTATCCTGGAGGTACACTTATCAAGACCTTTCATTAGAATCGCCATATTTTTAAGACTGTTGGAACTATTTTACTCAGTAAACTCACTTCTCGGCTAGACTATAGTACTTATTTCGAGTTTCAATAAATAGCGAGGCTAAATATTCAAACCGGGCCAGTGATAGGAACTGACTTTAAAATACTAATATGTTTAAAATTAGTAATTTAATAGCAAGAATCCTCTCTGACCCAAAAAGAATCAGCGACGAATTATGGCAAAAATAACGAATTAACGCGAGTATTATAATAGAATTCGGCTAACAGATAGAAGCAGAAAGTATTAAGCCTAAGAAATAATAATAAAATTTTACGATATAAAAGAACGTTGAATCGAAATGTTGGGTCCAAAAGATCGGCATAACCGAGCAGCAGCAGCAGTCCACTCGTTTTGGAAAATAATCCATCGCAACAAATAATCTGTAAAAACGTAAAACATTGTAATAAACAAAATGAAAAGGAAATTAAAGGAAGGAAACTTATCTATGATGGCGGTTAATCGCAACTTCAACAACAGGAAAAACAGCAAAAGAATCAGCAACAGGAACAACAGCAGCAGGATCTCTGGTTATCTCAAATTTTCAATCAGCAGTTACAACCTGTAAAAAAGTAAAACAATGTAGTAAATGAATAACGAGTAAGAAGGAAAGAAAATTACTTACCAATAAACGTAAGACTACACGAACAAAAGCAACAGCGAGAGTTAACAGTATAGATAAATTTTTAGTCATTTTATTACATAAGTAATAAAAATAGGTATTCCAAATTATAAAAATTCTTTCAACTCCTTATAAAAGTAGTATGCCATAAATTTTTCATTTAGTTTGATCAATAAATAAATGTACTCAAAACTCTTCGAATGTTTTCACTAATTAATCAAAAAACTAGCCATATTTCAACCATCAAGGTATATGTACTCAATACAGAAACCGAATAATCGATTAAATGGAGCAAGAGAAAAATTTTCTCAAGACAAGAAAATTTACTTCTGTCAAGAACTTAATTTTTTGGAGCAAGAGAAAAATTTTCTCAAGACAAGAAAATTTATTTCTGTCAAGAATTTAATTTTTTGGAGCAAGAGAAAAATTTTCTCAAGACAAGAAAATTTATTTCTGTCAAGAATTTAATTTTTTGGAGCAAGAGAAAAATTTTCTCAAGACAAGAAAATTTACTTCTGTCAAGAACTTAATTTTTTGGAGCAAGAGAAAAATTTTCTCAAAACAAGAAAAATTTTCTTGACTTAAATAAATTGTCTTGGATCAAGAAACGTATTTCTTGAAGCAAGAGAATTGATTTCTTGGAATAAGTGAAATTTCTTGTGTCAAAAAAAAATTTTTTTTTCACCTCAGTAAATAATTATGAAGAAAAATATTGGCTCAAGTGAACCTTCCTTTCTGCCGAGCATTTCTCGTGTTATGTAAGAAAGGTGCGGATCTTTTAAGAAGTCTTCATGTCGTACATCATCAATTAACTCTTCAAGACGTAAAAATTTAACAGCGCACAGTGAGCGCCAATCTTTCCAATAAATTTCTATTTCCAGTTCACGAGATTTGTCTAATTCAATAGAGAATTTTTGGTCCCAAGCTTGTTGTAAACATGGTCGCCAACTAGTTTGACCGATCAATTGATTATCCAAATTAATGACAGCCATTAAATCATTCCAAATTTTATCTTTAAAACTATACGACTAGAGTCCATAGAGTCTTGGAGTAAGAGTCGAAGCATAAGGACGTAAAAATTATCAAGTGCGAGTGCTTATACTGTTGCTCTGTAGTATTCTGTACTGTACCATCTATTACGTGCTTGTAGTACTGGCACAGACACACTACTATACGCTGCTGCTGAAATACTGCCTGAAAAATCAAACAGCGAGATAAAATAAATTTATTAAAAAATAAATTTAACATTTTTAGTGTCGTTAAACGTAGAATAATAATAAATACGTACAATAATTCCAGCGGAGAGAGGGTCATTGAACAGTCATAACTTATATCACGATGCTCGTTTTGATGGTTAACAGAGGAAATGGCAAGAGGCTAAAGCAGCACCAGCGGCCAACTACCACTACCATCTCCAATATACACAACAGGGCTGAGTGAAAAATTGTGAAGTCTAAAAATTTAACTCAAGGCTTTAATTGCGTTGTTGCGTGATTAATATTAATCATTGTTATTTATTTATTTATATTTTGTGGATGAAAATATGGAAATTAATAAAACTGGAAGCTCCAATAATTGGAGACTTTTTAATACATCTTGCATTGAGAACAAAGATGAGCTTGAAGAGAAATTTGAACGCTGTCATGGTGTGCTACAGGGACTAACTGCTGGTTTGTCTATAGGACTTGCAGAATAAACATTTGTCAATTCAAGTTTTAATTGAACAGCAGTAGGACTGTCAGGTGGTAGTTCTTGTCTTCTAAGATTTAATGCCATTCCCAATAAGTCCAACTTACGACTAGAATCCGAAAGACTTCCTTGAGCTTTTTTATCGGCAACTTTGGCACTTCGTAGAAAATGAATAACATTTTTAGTTCCTTCCACAACAGCAGCTTCAATCCTTCATCTATGACGAAGTTCTTCTACTCGTTCTTCAAGAGCCAACTCTAAGCTATCTTCATACTTATCTTTCTTACCAGTTTCACCATTATGACCAGGCGATTCACCCCGATCATTCTGCTGTTGTCTTGCTTGTCGAACTTTCATTATTCTCATTTTAAAAAATTCTATTTTTGCTCGAGAGTCATCCAACATTTCCTGAGTTTTTTGTAATAATTTTTATCACTATGTACACTTGTCAAACTTGAATCATATTTTCAGCTTCTTGTTTCACTTTTAATTCAATATTTAGCTGCTTCTCTAAAGACAAAAGTCGTAAGTCTGTAATAAGTCCTTCTTGACTTTTGTTGTGACGCACTAGAGCTAAGACTGTGAGACTGGATAATTATTATATTGAATACAATATACTAGCAATTATTTATTGCTTGTTTGCGGTCTGGTATAAGCAAATGTAACGCTACGATTATTCCTTACACTCTTTAGTCCGTAAAAGAATTAACCTTGCTTGATCAAGATGTACAATATTAATCCCAGATTAACTGTCAGTAATTTACAGCAAGACAAAAAGAACACTTTCTTTATTCATAAAAGTAGCCTTATAAATAAAAATTTACTGTTTAATTTCAGGAACACAGTAAAAATTTTACAATTAAAAATATTATTATTTTTTTCTGTTATTTAAAATTATGTGTAAATAAAAATAACAACAAAAAGTTTGTTTACATGGACAAATACGAATGTAACCTTACATGTTACTATGACTTGTCCTTATGAAAACGACAGGAGCACTGCGCGTGCGTGATGAGCTATATACACTTTTGGTTAGAAAAAGGGGGAATCCCGAACGGAGGAATCGTCGATATATTAATACATTGAATGTCGTTTAGCTGGATATTGGAAGTGCGAGTGAGAAACTACAAAGACGCTACGCATAGATGCCATTAATTTGCGAGCATTCTGACATATAACCGCCATTTTCGTCTCCATGAATTCTGCTAACAAATGTGGTAAGTGATAATTGTTCTATAATATATAGAATTTTGATTAATAAAATTTAATTATCATAATTATTATTTATAATTTAATTAAAAGTAATATTGAACCCCTAATTAAAAATATTGATCGAAAAAAATTGAAAAAATTCGCTCCATGCAAATTGTATATCTATATTGGCATACAGAGAAATTGGAATTAATTGAAATTAATGGAAATTTTCAAATCCCATGATAATCAATTTTTTTCAATTAATATTTTGAATCAGGGACATTAATCTATATATATATATATATATATATAGGAGCTGTTCTATAGATAGGTTGACTCATCATGATATCTCCGGAACTATAAGACCTAGAGACTTGAAATTTGATAGGAATATTACTTTCGCCATGTAGAGGTCAGCTAAGAACGGATTTTGAGGAATTCCTCCCCCAAAGGGGTTTGCGGGGGCGTTAACAATGAAAAATTCCCGTTTTTAAACTGAAGCTCCTATCGACTCCAAATTTGGTAGGAATCTTCTATAAGAGATGTAGAAATAATCTATGAACGAATTTTACGATATCTTACTCACACAGGTGATTACGGGGGTGGCTATTAACAATGAAAATTTTTGAATTTCAAGTTCTAGATTCTATCGACTTCAAATTTGGTAGGAATCTTCTGTAAATGATGTAAAAATAATTTATGAACGAATTTTACAACATCTCACCCCAATAAGGGGTTGCGGGGGTGGCTATTAACAATGAAAATTTTTAATTTTCAAGCTATAGCTCCTATCGACTTCAAATTTCGTAGAAATCTTCTGTAAGAGATATAGAAAGAATCTATGAACGAATTTTACGATATCTAACCTCCACTGGGGGTCTCGGGGGTGGCTATCAACAATGAAAATTTTTAATTTCCAAGCTATAGCTCCTATCGACTTCAAATTTCGTAGAAATCTTCTGTAAGAGATATAGAAAGAATCTATGAACGAATTTTACGATATCTAACCTCCACTAGGGGTCTCGGGGGTGGCTATCAACAATGAAAATTTTTAATTTCCAAGCTATAGCTCCTACAGACTCCAAATTCTCATTTCAAATTTTTTTTCTTCGTGTCAATTATTATTCATTTTTGAAAAAAAGCCACGCAAACATTATAATGGTTGCACATTGAAAGTTACAATGAATATTAGCTGGAATAATTACATGGATAAAAGGTATATGCTAATTCGATGAAATTTGGAATTTGTGAAAATCAAAACAATACTCTAATTAAATTTCAAGTTTAGATCTAAAAATACAATTCTATAAAAT
>JZSA01002842.1:0-15775 GCA_000956155.1 Cotesia vestalis | reverse complement strand
TGTCCTCCTCAGACAATCATCGTAGAGTCCGAGAAACGAGAACTCGGGACTCTTGCCAAGGAAGCCGCTGTTGGAGCCGTAGTTGGAGCCGGAGTCAACGCCGTCGCTAACCGCATCATTCCTGGAGGAATTTACGGCAACAATCATCCAGGATATGCCGCTGCGCCGCCACCAGCATAAGCCCCTGCTACTGCTCCTGGTGTCACGCACACTGAAATAGTTTACAACAATTATTACAGAAATTAAACTGGTCCAGCTCCCGGAGATCCTGGCCAGGCTCCACCTAACCCAGCAGTTCCTCAGCAAGTTCCTGATCAGTATCCTGCTCAGCCGCCTAGTGGTAATTACTATGGTCAGCCACAGAACTCTGTCACTTACCGAGCTAACAGTGCTGAAACAATGTCAATAAGCAAATACAGCCTTATTATTGTTACTATTTGCATGTTTGTCTTTGCTAAGGTTTTGTAAATTAAATTATATTAAAATTTGCAGACACGTGACAATTTTTAAAAAAATTAAAAAATTTCACATGTGAAAATTAATAAAAATTGCAAGTGAAAATTTTTAGAAGCCATATAGACAAATTTGGGAATTAGGGAAATAAAGGATAAAGGGAAAGGGAGGACCTTTACTCGGTAGGAATTTTCGGTAACTGAAAAAAGTAAAAAAATATACGGGGCGTAGTAACATACAATTTTTTTCTTGCTACTAGAGCAAAATATTTAATTTAGAGACAAAATATTAGAATGGTTTTATTTTATAATGTAGGTGAATCTTTTTTTTATGTAACATGCCATTTAACAGGTGGCACTATCTGTTAGCGAAGCGCTAATATAAATTTTACTATTACAAGTATACGTTGCGCGCGCGCCTGAATGTTTGATATCTAGTGTGATTTCTCTAGACGCTTTTAACAAGTGGCACTATCTGTCAGTGAAGCGCTAATATAAGTTACTAGTATACGTTGCGCGCTCAAGCGCGCATCGGAATATTAGTATGAAATTAATATATATATTTTCAGACTTATGATTATATTTCACTAATTGTATATTATTTCGTAGAAATCCCACTGAAATCCCACTATATGGCCATATAGACAAATTTGGGAATTAGGGAAATAAAGGATAAAGGGAAAGGGAGGACCTTTACTCGGTAGGAATTTTCGGTAACTGAAAAAAGTAATTCGGACAGCCCAGACCGGGACTCGAACCCGGATCGTTTGGTTACGCGCCAAAGGCTCTACCAGTTAAGCTATCCGAGACACTGTCCGTAATTACTATTCAGTCACTTAATAAGACCTATCGAGTAATACACCACCGTCCATCTTACGGTAAAGAGCCATATAGACAAATTTGGGAATTAGGGAAATAAAGGATAAAGGGAAAGGGAGGACCTTTACTCGGTAGGAATTTTCGGTAACTGAAAAAAGTAGTTAATTTGTCACTTTTCAAAAATTTATTTAGTGCAATAGAAATGGAAAAAAACGTCAAATAGGTCAAAAAATTTTCCTGTCTGTCATGTATGAAACTTCGTAAACACTATAACTTGCAAAAAAATGCCTTAATTGACTTAAATTTTTTTATTAAAAATTCTTTGAAAAAATTGTAGGTCAGGGAATGCGAATGGCTAGCTAATTCAGTGTCGTTTATGTATAATTAATAAAATAAAACAAAAAACCAGAAGATTGTATATCTATATATATCCATGTAAAATTAACATGGATCGTGATATATCTATATCTATAGATATTATGTACATTTGATTCCACTAGGAGCGCCTGTGCATCATGATGTACAACATGAAGTGCACTTTCCTAGTACAGCTGTTATTTTAAAAATTTTTTTTTCTTTTTATTTTGCACGACTCATGTGTTTTTTTTTTTATATTTCATAATTAAATGAGCATTATGAGTCGTGCACTTTTGGATTTTCCAAACTTTTTTCGACTGCAGTCTAAATAGTAAATACTTATCATAATAAATTGGCTATTGGTGAGAATGATATGAAACCATGAAAAGGCACAACTCCAAGTCAAGACTTTTCCAACGATACCAAATTTAACCATAAAAACCCACCCTCACTTGCAATGTTATTTGTTTATAAAAAAATGCATTACTTGAATTTTTAGATAATTATATCTTTTAAACTATTGAAGTTACGGCTTTTATGATAATGTTTTTTTCTTAATAATTAGATATCAATTAAAACGAATTTTACGTTAATTGACTTTACATGCAGACTGTGTCAGAGAAATGGGTAACAGAAAAATTCGTTGCACTTAAGGCTAGACAGATTTCAACTTCATTTATGAGACTTGCAATTACTTTAACTGAAACTTTCAATGCTTATTTCAATTTTTTTTCTTCATGTTAATTATTATTCATTTTTGGAAGGAAGCCACGGAAATGTTATAGTGATTGCACATTGAAAGTTACAATGAATATTAGCTAGAATAATTACGTGGATAAAAAGTAAAAGCCAATCCGATGGAATTTGTAATCTGTGCAAGTCAAAACAATACTCCAATTTAATTTCAAGTCTTGATCCAAAAATACAATTCTATTCAATTCTAAACACAATGCTGAGTGCCCAGCGGAGCGGGCGGGTAACAGCTAGTATATATATATATATATATATATATATATATATATATATATATATATATACATAAACTCTTGAGCCAATGCTACTTTTCGATATTACTCGAAATTGAAACATATGATGAGATAATTTTTTTAAAATTATGACATGAGACCGGACAGCCCGACTAGAAATTTAAAAGTAAAACCAATGGGGTCCACATTGGGATCCCCTGTTGGGGCCCCACATTGGGATGTAACGCAAAGACCAATGGGGTCCTCATTGGGCAATCCCTCTTGGGCCCCAATGGGGAAATCCCCATCAAAACCCAATCTAAATTTTGGAAAAAAAATAGTATAATTCTTGAAAAAATTAAAAATAATTTAGGATCAGATACTAATATCATATTTGAAATTAGTTACTATTTTAATTTGCATTGAAATAGACTTATCGATTGAAAAAATCCTTGGGGTTGGTTGGGCTCGAACTGGGGTCCTTAGCGTCGTCAGTCCTTCACGTTACCGCTGGTCCAAGCAGGAATACTTAAGAGAGCAATACTCATTTTGTATACATCAACTCAATCGGTTGACTGTGATATACTTTATGTTATGATTATGTTTAGCTTCAAGAATATATTTTTATTTATTTAATTAACTGACTTAAAAATTATTTTGACGTTGGGTTTTCCCAATCGGGTTCCCATTGGGTCCTCATTGGGTTTTCCCTATTGGGCATGCCCCATCAAAACCCAATGGGGTCCCAATGTATGCTTTGGGCATTCCCAAAGTAATTTCTAGTCGGGAGATTATTGAAGGAATCTACCTAACAAAAATGAAAGCAATAACGATACTGTTGTTATTAAAATATCATATTTAAACAACGTTAAACTTTTATTGTACAGTATTAATTAACATTCACAGTGATAAATCAGCGTATAATAATTAAAATTTTTTTCAATTTAGTACAAACGTTCATCTAATCGTGAAGCATTCGATGTACACAAATGAATATACTTACATCAAAGATTGCCATTTTTTCTTCTACAGATTTATCTGAAAAACAAAAAATTTTATTATGTTATTTGTATGATTAAAAATCTGTGAAGTTAATTCATAATAAATGTTGGAAATTGTTTGTACGAAAATAGAGTATCATAAAATAACTGAAAAAATTGATAATAAGAAATAAGAATATTAATAGTCTAGTCGAGAAGTGAGTTTTCTGCGAAAAATCGATCCGAGCCTCTTAAAAGTATGCCGATTGGTGCATTGGATTCAGGATTTAATTCTGAGAAAGAAGTATTTTTTAAATTATCCGCCATTCAAAATTTCATTTGTTATAAACAAAAAACGAAAAGAAAAGAAGGTGGTCTCCATTTTGTAGTTAAAATTTTAAAAATATTAGATATTTTAATACAAAAAAATTAGAAAAAATATTGTAAAAGAGCAGAAAATGTCAGTAAAATAAATCTCAACTCCCGGAATTGTAGCTCCATTATTATGACGATTTTAATTTAACGTTGAAAATTGGGCTTCGCGCGGCCGTTTCGGTGCCTAGGTGTTGCCGCTAAGCAAAATATGCAACACAAAATAATTTTTTTATAACATTCAATATTAATTTAACAATCTGAAAAAATTATAGTGTCATCTAGATCTTTGAAGTAATATAGCCCCGCAGAAAAAAAAATTTTTAGCTTGATTTTTGTTTAAGTCACTTAACTGTTAATTAACTAATTTTTCGTAGACTTGAGTTTTTATAAAATCTCTTATAGAAGTTTTAAAATGTGTCTATATATTTTTTTTCTTTTGGGAACTCTCATTATATAAATAGTGAACAAAACCGCGTCGTAAAAGTTTATAAAAGTTTTTTCATTTGTTTGTAATGATTTTTCAAAGTTATCAAAAATAGAAATATCTGGCTAATGTTAAAAAAAAAATTGTTTTCCTAAATTTTTAATTTTGTTTGTTTTTGTATCAATATATTGCGTTTAGCAGTTTGGTTAAAATTTTTTTATTAATAATTGTTTAAAAATTTATTATAGACAAATAGACAAGATGAATATTTTTGAAAAATTTTTTTTGTCATTTTATTGACATAATGAAATTATGATCTTTTTAAAAGAATTTTTTTCTTAAAAAAATTTCTCAATTGCTTATAATTGTTTTTTTCATTGATCCACCATTAAATTATTTGTTGAAAAATAATTTTATTTATAAAACTATCATTTACAATTCCCAATGTAATGATAAAAAAAATTTTTTTTTGTTTAATTTTCATTGTTCATTTTATAAACAGTTTGTTATGAACAAATTTCCATTTTCGTTTAATTTTTTTCCGTGGCTTTGAAAAATTACAAATTCAGCGATGTGCACGAAAGTTGTGAAAAAAAATTTTTTCTATTTTTTATTGAATTTCAAAATAATTTACCTCATCATTTTCATTCTTTTTTACGTAAGTCTGATTAAAAAATTGTATAAAGTTCATTCAATTCTGTAAATATCTTCTAGGCTGCATAACTGGCAAAAATTTTGAGATCTTACTTTGACAAATGTCAAGTAATAAATTGAAAATTTCAAAATTAAAAGACAACAGCAAGAAGAACATAAATTATTAGCGTCAGCTAAGAAAATAAGGACAATAAAATCCAGAAAATGTACCCTTAACCGTGTAATAATTTTTTTCTCTTCATTTTTTGTTTAAAACAAATTAAATTTTGAATGGCGGATAAATTAAAAAATACCTCTTTCTCAGAATTAAATTCTGAATTTAATACACCAATCGCCATATTTTTGAGAGGCTCGGATCGATTTTTCGCAGAAAACTCATTTCTCGACTGGACTAATAGAAAAAAAGAATAGTTTGAGTCAAATAAAAAGCTATTCTCAACTTCCCGCTAAGAAAATTTTCGAAAATTGTCAACTTATTGGTCTTGGCTCGTTTTTCGACAACCGAGTTTTCATCTGACCTCGAGGTTTTGAGGTCCTGGAATTTTTCCTGACGATTTGTGTGTGTGTGTGTGTGTGTGTGTGTGTGTGTGTGTGTGTGTGTGTGTGTGTGTGTGTGTGTGTGTGTGTGTGTGTGTGTGTGTGTGTGTGTGTGTGTGTGTGTGTGTGTGTGTGTGTGTGTGTGTGTGTGTGTGTGTGTGTGTGTGTGTGTGTGTGTGTGTGTGTGTGTGTGTGTGTGTGTGTGTGTGTGTGTGTGTGTGTGTGTGTGTGTGTGTGTGTGTGTGTGTGTGTGTGTGTGTGTGTGTGTGTGTGTGTGTGTGTGTGTGTGTGTGTGTGTGTGTGTGTGTGTGTGTGTGTGTGTGTGTGTGTGTGTGTGTGTGTGTGTGTGTGTGTGTGTGTGTGTGTGTGTGTGTGTGTGTGTGTGTGTGTGTGTGTGTGTGTGTGTGTGTGTGTGTGTGTGTGTGTGTGTGTGTGTGTGTGTGTGTGTGTGTGTGTGTGTGTGTGTTTATGAATTTTTCAAAAAAATGGCTTATTCATTTTCAAATAACCATAACTTTTTTGGAAATAGACCTTTGAGTACTTTTTTTTTTCAAAATTTTTGTTTTTAAATGTACTTTTTGAATAAATACAAAAAAAAAATTAAATACGATAAGTTCGACAAAATATTCGTGTTTTTCGAGTAAAATCGTTTTTTTCTCAAAGTATGTCATTTTTTTTTTTTTTATTTTTTTTTCTCAAAAGAAACTTTAATCAATTTGACAACTATTTCCGCACAGCCCGGAATGGGCTGAATTTTTTTTGTATTTTTTTTTTTAATTGAAAAAAAATGTCAAATTTTCAAAAATGAACCAAATTTTTTTTTTTCGTAAAATTTACTTTTATAACAAAATAAGTTGTATTCATCAATTTTAAGGTATTACATTCTCAACCTATAAGCTTAATCTACGATTATACTGACTGGGATTAATGATTAATACAGTTAATTTTTAATTCGAAAATAATGCAACAAATTATTTATTTATTTTCTCTCTGCCATTTAAATATTTTGCAAATTCTGTGTTCTTTCGAGTTTGAAAAGTTTTTAACTAATAAGCAATCATTTTTATCCGGAATAACACAGTGTATTTGAGAAAATAAATAAATAATTTGTTACATTATTTTCGAATTAAAAATTAACTGTATTAATCATTAATCCCAGTCAGTATAATCGTAGATTAAGCTTATAGGTTGAGAATGTAATACCTTAAAATTGATGAATACGACTTATTTTGTTATAAAGTAAATTTTACGAAAAAAAAAAATTTGGTTCATTTTTGAAAATTTGACATTTTTTTTTCAATTAAAAAAAAAAATACAAAAAAAATTCGGCCCATTCCGGGCTGTGCGGAAATAGTTGTCAAATTGATTGAAGTTTCTTTTGAGAAAAAAAAATGAAAAAAAAAAATGACATACTTTGAGAAAAAAACGATTTTACTCGAAAAACACGAATATTTTGTCGAACTTATCGTATTTAATTTTTTTTTTTGTATTTATTCAAAAAATACATTTAAAAACAAAAATTTTGAAAAAAAAAAAAGTACCCAAAGGTCTATTTCCAAAAAAGTTATGGTTATTTGAAAATGAATAAGCCATTTTTTTGAAAAATTCATAACTTTTTTTGGGTTCGATAAAAAAATTTGAAAAAATTCTCAAAAATGGTTTTCAAAAGGTAGAAAAGAATAGAAAAGTTTCAGCTAAATCTAAAGGGGTCGGGTTCAAGAGTGGTCGATTTGGCATGGAATACCCCAAATATATATAGGGTGTGCCAAAAAGTAACTTCCGTAAGAAACCTTTTTATATTAAAATTTCGAGTTCCGCTTTGAACAGGGGCTGCGTTTGGGCGTTTCCTGAGATAGTTTGGGGCGAGACGATAAATTTGATTTTCATCGAATTTTTTAACAAAAGCTTAGTTTGGGCACTTCCGCTGATAATTCGAAATTTGGTCGGAAGTGCTCTATTGAATTTACTGTTAAAAATTCTATGAAAATCAAATAAATCCTCTCACCCCGAAATATCTCAGAAAATGCCAAAACACAGCTGCTGTTGAAAGCGGAACTTAAAATTTTAATTTTAAAAGGTTTCTCACGGAAGTTACATTTTGGCACACTTATGTATGTGTGTGTTTTTTTTCTTGCTGTTCCGTCAGACTGAAAAAAAACGAAACGAATTTATTTTTTCACACAGGCGCTTCTGGTGTAACTTGAGTATATGCAAGAAATTTACATAGAAATACAAAATTAGTTGAGTTCTTTTCATCAATTATAATTAAAAATCTAACGTCTATTTGTTGTTCGGTAAATTCTTCGAGCCTCAATCGTAGAAAAATGTAACTGAAGTTCTAACCGGTCAGCTGAACGCCAGCATAAATAGATATATAATATACATATGTACATTAGGGTGATTCTTATTTAGGGTTTTTCCGAATTTTTTGTTTATGATAGTCATAAATCGGCTCTAAATCTATCGAAAAAAATTCATGTCAAGTTATAGCTCTTAATTTTAATTTTACCCCCCCCCTCGATAACCAAACTTTTATATGGAAATAACAGGGGAAACAATCTGTTATTACTTTGGAATTTTTTACGTCATGAACGGATGAACAGATCATGTCGACAAACAATAATTCTTGTAGAAAATTTAACGCTCTACAAAAAAGGTCTCTTATGATTTTTTGCTAACTCTAACGATTTCTGAGTTATTTAAGCTTAGTTGAATATTCAGAGTTAAATTTATCGATTTTTTTATTTCTACGGTCGTTTAATGATTTAAAAATGAAAAAAAATTATCCCCACCCTCGGAACACTTACACTCTAGGCCCCGGAACTTATGTTAATTTTATTCTAACTGCGCGAGCATCCTAGACCACAGCGCCCTGTGATCTGTCGATAACTAACCGCAGCTAAGGCGAGGACCTTCAACGGGTAATGAAGGAGCCCCGTGACAAATTTAAATAAATTAATTTAATTTATTGCATTAAGAGTTAAATTTACATCTTTTAGCAAGAGGTGCCATGGGCATTACATATTATTTACAGAATAGGTTTTGTACAATAGAATAAGTTTGAAGAGCAAAAGTAATATTATTTAATGCAGAATGAGTAACCAATAAGAGAAGAGAGCTAAGCAAGTTTAAAATGAACTGATGAGATTCGCGTTTTGCGTTGGCGGTTAACGGATAGTGGAACGTTGAGGTGAGGATCAGGTGGGACTTCCTAGTGTTGGAGGGTCCAGTTTCGGAGTATTATGCATTTCCTTGTGTAGTTGTAGATTGCGTAGATGTTATGTTCATCTAAGGTATCAAGGAGTGAACGAGCAGTTGTGCTATTTGTTATTGACTGACTGAGGTAGTGATTTCTGTATGGACTGAAGATCGGACATCTCAACAGAAAGTGTTCAATACTATCTCTGTCATTTAGGTTGCAGAGTGGACCCGTGTTGGCTGGGTCAAATTTGCATGCCGTAGTCGACAGAGACAGGTAGCAAATAAAGTTGTTGGCAAGTCTTAGCTGTGCAATTATACTTTTTATCGTGATTGAGTATCTTGACAATAAGTAGTTCAGTGTGTGGTCTTGCGGCGTTCTCAGGAGTAAAAATTGGAGCGAAGTCGATTGTCTGTAAGTTTCAAAGTCCTTGTTTCGCAAAATAGCACGGTATTTTTTGAAAATTTCCTCAGTTTTAGACTCCCAGAGGTCTGGGTTTAGGTTGTTAAATAGATATTCATGGTCACACTCGGCTAAAAACTCTCTAAGTTGCGTGGCCCAGTTGATTTTGGAGACATGTTGTAAGTTTTTAGCTAAGTTGTAGGTTCTTAGCAAGCAGATTTTTACCATGGTGTTAGCCCCCATGCGTAGTTTCTTGATGAGCCAGGTTCAAAGCAGTTTCATGGCCTTCCAGGCCACGGGTGTTAGATTAAGCTCAAGTCTGATTGCCCAGTCGGCAGTATTACGTGGTAGGCGTAGTAGCTTTTTATAGAAGAAGCATTGAGCAGTTTTAAGAGAGTAGCGCAGACCCCATGCCGGAAAGCATAAAGAAGCACCGAGGCCACTAAGCTTTCGAACAGTTTACTGTATGCATCCCAGGCGTCACATTGAGCCTTGGATAGTATAGAGATGGCAGTGCTGGAGGCACATTTTGCTTTGATTAAAGCTGAGTTGAGAGCAGCTAGACCGAGCGTGGATGAGGAAATTTTTACACCAAGAAAGTCCGTTTTGCTGACCATGTCCAAGGGAAGCCCGTTGTAAGTTCTAAAATTTTCTGGGATTATTCTAGGTCTTCCTGCTGCTTTGTAGATCATGATGTTGGTTTTACTGCGATTGACCTCCAGTCCATTGATTAGACAGTACTCATGTAGCGCGTTCAACTTCCTGGCTAGATCAACATGGGAGTGCGCAAAGATGGATGTATCATCTGCGTACAGAAGGATCATTAAATCGTTTAAACCGTCAATATTGAGTCCAATTAGTCCGCGCTTCCGAAAGAACTCTTCGAAGTCCCAGAGGAAGAAGATAAAAAGGTCTGCACTTAGAGTTTCACCTTGCAAGACACCTCTGATTACATCGAATTTTTATGAGAGTACTCCATTGGATTTGACCTGAAAAGAGGCTGATTCATACAGTGAGATGAGAATATTGATAAACTTGCTGCTCGCATTTTTTTCCCTTAACTTTTGCCATAACCGTTGGTGAGGAACAGAGTCAAATGCCCTTTTAAAGTCGACTGCAATTCCAAATACTTCACGGCTATCGTTGTGCCTAAGCTGTAGCTGTAAAGCACTGTGTAAAATAAAGACCGCGTCCGTGCAGCCCCAATCTTTTCTAATTCCCTGTTGAGACTCGGGAAGAATTTTTTCGGTCTCCATCCATTTTACGAATCTGTTTTTCAGGATCTGGGTAAATATTTTTGTCACAGCGTTGACAAGAGCAATGCCCCGGTAATTAGCTGGATCATTTCTATCTCCTTTTTTAAATATCGTCGTCATGAGGGCATTAGCCCAACTGTTCGGAACCATTTCATCATCCAAGATTCGATTGAATAGATCTTTGAGCAGATTCTTCTAGGGTCCAGTCAGGTTTTTAAATACTTCATTCGTCAGGAGGTCAGGGCCAGCCGTTTTGCCGTGTTTCAAGGCAGATAGAATCTCGTAGCAGTTGCACAGTATGAGTGGTGCTTTGGTAGGTACGATGTGGATATTTCCTGAGTGCGCCAAGTTTCGCACAGTGCTAGTATTTCGTGGCTTTGAATAAAATGACATAGAGCAAGACTGGTCAGTCCGTGTACATTCCAGAAGGTTACTCTCACCGCCTCATCTCTCTTATTGGTTTTAGTTACTTTTTTGGTAATCCACTTGCATTCTTCTGCTGTGTGGATTCTTATTACGGCTATGGCTGTTGTTATGAATAACAAGTTTGTTGTCTTCTGTGCTCCAGCGATAAGCGGTGCCCTCCAACAATTAAGGTGTTATGTTTTCTGGTTACATTTTTGCCATCTTTTTCAAGTTCTTTTTTAGCAGATCTCAGTTGCCAGTCTTCTTAGGATTCTCTGAGGGTTCTATCAGATTTAATGTAGACATTGGTACCGGAAAATTTCTCCTTTTTGTTCTTCATAACCGAAGCTTTCGATTTGGAGCTTTTCAGGTCAACTATAATGCGTTTTTGGAGTACTTTGATCGAGTCAGCTCTGCAGTCAAGATTAAACTTTGCCTTCATGAAATCTTGGCGGCAGACGTTGAAACACTAAATTTTTACTTATTCTAAAAATTTAATTACCCAGGCCATTAAACCTCGCGGATTAGGAATAATCGCCTGAGCTTCTTAAAATTGAGATTCGCTGCCCTGGGATATTCCGCTACCGTGAACTAATGAGTGTCTTTGTTTTTCGATAAATTTATTAATTTTGGACAGAAGTTCCCACGCGTGCCAGTTAACTTGTTTTAATTACTTACAATTTTTAACTGCAAAGATGGTCCTTCGTCCTTGGTTGGCCTTTTGGCTGGTTGTAGACGATTGTGTGAAATAGACGTTGGTAATTTTATAAATATATGTTCATCGGCGACAAGAGTTACAATAAACTTAACTTTATTTCACTAAATCAACACTTTGAATAAACTTATGATATCTCGGTAACGAAATACAATAAACTAGTTATTCAGATAGATTACTTATACTTAAGGTTATGAATAATTGATTGTTAATAATAAATGTGGTAATATCCACTTAACGCAAAATAATAATAGTGGTAGAAATAATATAAACTTATTAATTACTCTTTTTTTTTTTTTTTATTCTGATGATCCGGCAGTAGTTGGAAAGTGTATTTCTCCACTGGATGCAGACAGAGCATTTCCTTGGCTAGACATAAGCTCAACATTTTTGTCTAAAACAAATAAGGACAATAATATGACGAAAAGAATATCTATGGTAATGAATAATAAAGAACACAATTGATTATTTGATTCTTATAATTTACCCAATAATGCTTTTTCGTCTTCACTTTTTTTTTGTTTTTCAAAATGCATTTTTTTTGTTCAATTTATCAACACCATTATCATCATCATATTTTGTTTTGATATTTGCTATAAAACCAATTCGTTCAACTGATCTCTGATTAACTAAAAATTCTTTGGAATTTTCATCAACAACTTCAAATACATTTAAAGGTATCAAACAATGTTTTTAACGAACATACAAATTCATTTTGTTTTTTTACAGCCACTTCACTCCGACTTTTGTGTTTGACAAGTGTGTGCCATTCATCATACAATTTTTTCAATCTATTTCGACATCTTTGCACGTCTCGAACGGGAATTTTAGCTTTTTTCCAAAATACAATAATTTTATCAATTACTGCAAC
Source organism: Cotesia vestalis (assembly GCA_000956155.1). Taxonomy (NCBI): domain Eukaryota; kingdom Metazoa; phylum Arthropoda; class Insecta; order Hymenoptera; family Braconidae; genus Cotesia; species Cotesia vestalis. The sequence goes on along the minus strand of JZSA01002842.1, from coordinate 3,364 downwards.
AATACTTTTTGATACAGAAACCTTTAAAATACGTGTATGAAAAAAGAAAACTTTTAGAGCTTGCAGTTTTAATGGTAATTTATTATCCACTATTTGGACGTCAACATCACCAACTAAAAAAATGTTTTGACGTAAACGTGATGACTCCATATTTTTCTGATCACTCTAATTCAAATCGATAAATTTAAATATTAAATTAAATAACGAGAAAGCATGAGTAACAGTAAACATGTGCGTACAATTTCAATACAGTTAAGATAAAAATGATAGGTTACGGGTATTTTAGAATTAATTTCAGTACAAAAATTTTAAGTAAAATCTGATACAGGGCGACATAATCAGTTTCGAAAATGATCTTATCCCGAAATGTAAATTTAGGACTAGCGTTTATCAATACTTTTACCAATTAAAATTAGAATTTTTTGACAATTTTCAAAAAATATCCTGTGTATTTTAAAATTGGAAAAAATAGTTGAAACTCACGACAGTTCAAAAATTAGAGGAAAACTAATGTAATTATCATTTTACACGGAAAGAAAATTATACGAAAAATTACTATGTTACCATCGTAATTTGTATTATGAAACATCATAGTGTCGGACCATACTTACAACGTATTAATTTTTACGATGTGACATTGGAAATTCTACTACAAAAAGTATACTACTTAAAAGAATATATAGTCATATAATTGTACCAGAAATTACGATAACAGAATAATAAAGTATATAAATAACAATTGCAATATATTTAAGCCGGTAAAGTAGAATTTTTTCGACGACCTCAATTAAAAAAGAAATATTTTTAACGATATTTTTGTAGGTGAAGGGGAATCCCACAGAAAGAATCTTTTCGTAACCGAAAAATTCTGTCAAATTCAGGAATCGAAAGCAGTACTTTAAGTTACGTCCTAAAGAATCTTCTACTGAGTTATCCGAGGCAACACCCACACTGCAATTCAGTTACCTCAGAAGACCCGCCTAACAACTTCTTGACGGTGGCGTCACAAATTATTGAATTCTGTCTTTTTTACTGAAACATACTAACATCTTTATTCACTTGCTCTTACGGGAAAAAAATTTACTAAATAACATCGTACTTTTCTATAACTCAAATCGTATTTTGTATATGGCAGCATTGTTCTCACATTATTTGTTAGAAATACGATGTTCGCATCGTAAAAATTCATAAGCAAATAGTAATTTTTCAGTTATAAAATTATAAAAATCAAGATATTAAAAGTCTAGTCCGGGATTACGATGTTACTGTTGTAATTTTTACGCGAATTTTTTTTCCGTGTAGGGCCACGGTTACTTTGAAAGTATTCTAAGAAATAAGAAAAAAAACCATTGAGATTAAGAATTATTATCCTTTTTTCATTTTTAAATCATTAAACGACGGTAGAAATAGAAAAATCGTGAATTTGATTTAAACTTCAACTATGACCTCAAATAACTCAGAAACCGTTAGAGTTAGCAAAAAATCATAGACCTTTTTTTGTAGAACGTTAAATTTTCTGAAAGAATTATTGTTTGTCGACATGATCTGTTCATCCGTTCATGACGTAAAAAATTCCAAAATAAGAATACATTTAGACATAATCTTAAAATTGTTTTTTTATTTTAGTAATTGTAGATGAACGACACTGAGTTACCTAGCTATTCACATTTAATGGCCTAGCACTAATGGTTCTCAGAGTTTCATACATGACGGAGAGGAAAATTTTTCCTTGAAAACTATTTTAAAATTTTTTCCGTTCTTGTTGCTCTTAATAAATTTTTGAAAAGTTTGGAATTAATCTTCATTAAATTATTTTGACGATAGTATGTAAAATATGTTGATTTCGCGAACTAACAAGGCCATAATACTGAAAATAGCTGCCGAAATTAGACAAAAAACATTATTTGATTGTAAAGCTCTGAGGCTTTACATTATAAGTCGTGTGTGTGTGTGTGTGTGTGTGTGTGTGTGTGTTCGTGCGTGTGTTCGTGCGTTTGCGTTTCTGCATTCATGTTCTTCTATAAAGCCCTTGACCTTTATTTCTTACTTTCTTCTTTTTTTTTTTAATATTTTAAATATTTCAGATAATCAAGTAATTTTCTTTATATATTAAATTCAACATTAATTTTCTGAAGTATGTAATAAAAAAAAATAAATATAAAACAATGATAATGTTCATCGTGGTTGTCATGAATTTTATTTGTATTTAGAAAAATAGAAATTCATATTATTAATATCATTTTAAATATTATTATTTTTTATCACTACTATCATTATTATACTATAGAAACATTAAATATCTAATTATCAACAAGGACATCCAAATTCGTAATTGATCTACAACAGATAAGTTTATTCAATAAATCATTGTTTTTGTTATTGAGTATCACTCTTTGAGAAGCATCGTTTAGAATATATCATGTACTTTTGGTTGACAGAGAACAAAGTTCTCCATTATTCTAAATAAAATTACAATTAAAATTATAATCATAATTACCATTATTATCGTACAGTATTGTAAAAAATACACAAATAAAAAATATATTTTGATGGCTGGACTCTTATGGATGGTTACCACGGAACAAAATTCTTTTAATTTTTCTGCATATTATGCTCAAACGTTCGTAATTTATTTTATAGACTGTGTTATTTGATACTTCGTACATATAACAAACAAAACTTCATTCCAACCGGATGTCTTGTTACACTCTTTGTTCTCTTTTTATTATTTCCAGTCGAGACTTCGTGAACTTAACATAAAAATTTGGCTGTTTTTTATTTGTTCATGTTTTTTGTGACGTCGTTTTATTCTGTTTGCTACAAAAGAAAGAAATTGAAATAAGTTCAAAAATTTGAATTCATTCCAATACTACATAAAGAATAGGAAAGAATTAAAATGACCGAGGTTTGAATTATTTTCAATTATTTTTAATATGATAGTCAGAATTGGAATGAACTAAAACGAGAGAAGTTTGAATTTTTTTAATTCATTTTAATACTGCACGAAAAATTAAAAAGAATTTAAATTACCGGTATTTGAATTATTTTCTATTCTTTTTAATGCGGCCATCGGAATTAAGCAGAATTAAAAAGAATTGAAATAGTTTTAATTCTTTTTAATTGATTTTTTTAATCAGGGTTATGAGGATGATAAAACTGCGTCGAATGCCGCCAACCGCGTGAAAATCTGTTGATCCATTCAACAGTTATTGCGATTTGAAAAATCCAAAAATAGTGTTCTATGAAACTTCTATCAGACTTTTGAGCTGGGAGAGCTCAAATGCATCAAAATATTATCTCTCCGAACTCAGTGAGCTCAAAATATCACATAAATTATATTTTGAGCTCAAAAATCTCAAAAATG
>JZSA01002839.1:0-17464 GCA_000956155.1 Cotesia vestalis | reverse complement strand
CTGATCAGGTCTGAGCGTATTTGATCAGGTAGACATGAACAGACATGAGCAGGCATGAACAGGCATGGACAGGTCTGATCAGGCCTGAGCGCATTTAACGCTTCAGACATGAACAGGCATGAGCAGGCATGAATAGGCATGAACAGGCATGGACAGGTCTGATCAGGCCTGAGCGTATTTAACTCTTCAGACATGAACAGGCATGAGCAGGCATGAATAGGCATGAACAGGCATGGACAGGTCTGATCAGGCCTGAGCGTATTTAACTCTTCAGACATGAACAGGCATGAGCAGGCATGAATAGGCATGAACAGGCATGGACAGGTCTCATCAGGTCTGAGCGTATTTAATGCTTCAGACATGAACAGGCATGAGCAGACATGAACAGGTCTGATCAGGTATAATTTCAGGCCTGATCATACATGAACAGGCCTGATCAGGTCTAATTTCAGGCCTGATCAGATATGAACAGGTCTGATCAGTCCTGATCATTTTTTCCCGGGAAATTCACTTTTTCCGAATTTTTTTGACAACGATAACTCACGAACCAATCAACCAATTTTCACGTTCTTGGCGGCAATCAACATGGTTTTTTAAGCTCTAATGATTATTTTATCTCATGAATAACAATCTAAAAAAAAATGTCAAAGTTATGTCAAAGAAACAGTTTTTTCGACATTTTTCGTTTTTGACAATTCTCAAACGAATCAACTGATTTTGACGAGACTAGTAGCAATCGACGTAGTTTTTCAAGGTTAAGAGCTGATTACTATTATAAGGCTGATTTATTTATTATTAAAGCTCAAATTTTATTATTGTTATTATTAATAGTTCTTTTATATTATTTAATTAATACTTTGATATTTTTAATCTCGGACAATAATTAAAAATTATTGTTTAATGTTATACTTGATTCTAATTTTTTTATTTCGTTTAATTAACTAACTTTTAGTGTAGTTCATTTATAATTATACTAGCTGTTACCCGCCCGCTCCACTGGGCACTTTATAGAATTGTATTTTTAGATCTAAACTTAAAGTTAAATTGGAGTATTGTTTTGACTTGCAGAGATTCCAGATTCCATAGGATTGGCCGGTATCTTATATCCATGTGATTATTCTAGCAAAAATTCATTGTAACTTTTAACGTACAGTCACTATAACATTTCTGTCAAAAATGAATAATAATTGAGGCCTGTCAACCGCATGAGCCTGCCAAAACTTCCGTACTTCGGGGCGACGACATTTCAGTCGCTCCTCTGCAGTAACCACCTCGCTCTAAGAGGCTGAACCTGAGTCCAGTCGTCGGTAACTGACCGGGAGACTCATTACATCGGTCACTTTTCCGCAGTGCAGCTCGACATTCTCGAGACAACTAACTTTTTCACACACTCAATACTACAAAATTACCGTATTCACACAACATAAACTCATAATATTACTCAAATACACTACTACTGTAACGCTACATAAAATGCAACGTTACAATCTGTAGGAACTGTATTTAAACGATATAAAAAATTTTGACAATTATCACTCCCGCATTAGTATGTGGGAAAGGAACTTCGTAAGGTCCTATTCAAGATGATTTCTACATTACAAATAAAAGGTTCCGACAAAACTTCGATTCAATAGAAACTATTGATTGGGAATGAGAGATTTTCATTCTTAATGCCCTCGTAATCCCTCTTGGGGTTCGAATTCGAGAAAATCTATTCTTAGCTGAACTTGACAACATACACGAAAATTACTACCAAATTCATTGTCTGTAGAAGTTACAGCATGAAAATTAAAATTTTAGATTTTAACACCCACCCGCGCAATTCCTACCGGAAGTTGATTTTTTGAAATCCGTTTCAAGATTATCTCGTCATGACAAATCAAAGATTCCTACCTAATTTTGAGTCTGTAAAAGTTATGGTGTGGAAATGGAAATTCGAAATTCTAACACCCACCCCCGCAATCCCTGTCGGAAGTAGAATTTATTGAAATCCATTCTGAGATAATCTCTAGATAACAAATATAAGATTCCTACCAAATTTACAGCTTTTAGAAGATATATTTCGAAATTAAGATTTTTTATTGTTAACACCTAGCCCCACAAGCACCTGTGAGGTGAGCTATCGTAAAATTCGTTCGTATATTATTTCTATATCTCTTCCAGAAGATTCCTACCAAATTTGGAGTCTATAGGAGCTATAGTTTAAAAAAAGACCATTCGGCAGCCAAAATGGACGTAGATTTCATTTACGTACAGAAAATAATATAATTTTGTTATAATATATGTATATGATATGTTATATAACAAAAACTACCAGAAATTAGAAAGAAAAAGATGTGGTGTCGTGGGACACCAGATAGGAACGAAGTTCCTTCGGCTAATGTAGAATCGACACAATTTGCAAAAAAAAAATCGTGCTCAATTTTTTGTAGGTTTTCTTGATTTTTTTTTCTTAAATTTTGCTGATTTGTTTTTATTTAAGTACAGAAAAGTATTTAGGAAATTCAGTATTTTAGGAAATAATAAATTACGTAAAATAAAAAAAAAATGTAATTCAAATTATCAACTAAAATAACAAAATATGTCTCTTTATTTTTGTTTATCAACATAAAATTACATAGAAATATGTATTCATGTATTCATGAGTTCATGAAATCATGAGTATATCGCGTGCCTAAAGGTAAAAGGGCTTATAACAATTTATGCGCCCTTTTACCTTTGCAAAGATAAAAGGGCGCATATTTTTTTTTTTTACCAATTAAGTAGTAGACACATTTTACACTTAAAATTGAAAAAAAAAATTTGAAAGATAAAAGGGCGTATGTCTTCAATTATACGCTCTTTTACTTTTGAGAATTCAAAATTTTGGTGATCTAAAGGTGAAAGGGCATACAATTTTTTTTCGGCCCGGTTTACAAAGCAACATATTCGTAGTTAAAAGATGTAAAATATTATATTACACACCTAGGTAAGTAAAGTAAGAAACGTCGCAGATCACATGCAATTGTCAACAAACATGTGATCTGAGGCTTTCTTATTTACTTCCAGTGGAGTGTATACTTCCTCTAAATATCACATCAGCGGTTTCTTAAATTTTATCTACTGGCATTATTGAATATTTATGGGAGATAAAAAACATTCTCAAACGAATAATAAGTTAGGTGATAAATTTACCGTTTTTATTAGCGAAAATTTTTCAATTAGTTATTTGTTAATTACTCATAAAAATTGAAAAAATTAAGTACCTATAAAGCGAATTATTGGTATGCATTGGAATAAAATACTTGTTGATCATTTAAATAGCTAAACTAAATTCTTTCTGTTAACTACGACATGCAGCGCAGTTGGTAATGTTTGGGACTTCCACGCAGACGGACCAGGTTCGATTCCCATCGCATTTTAATCTTAATAGTATATTACACAACTAGGGGAGTAAAGTAAGAAATGTCTCAGATCACATGTAATTGTTGGCCGAGGCGAAGCCGAGGTCCACAAACATGTGATCTGAGGCTTTCTTATTTACTTCCCGTGGAGTGTATACTATTTTTTTGCTCGACGAAGGCAGAAAGGGGCAACTTTGTTTAGCGCAGCGGGCCGAAAGTTGACGCTTTCTGCCCGTCGAGCAAAAAAAAAACTTTATGTGGTAGTACCGGCGTAAAACCTCAACTGTACAATTTTTTAAAGTTACAAAAGGAAATATATCCAAAAAACGATAAAGTACGCGTGATTATTTTCTCGGTTTTTATTTAAGGAATAGTTACTATAAAATTTAAAAACATGAACAATTATCATGAAATTATAATGTTTGAAGAAAAATAAGAAATTTTAAAATATTCAAATGTTATAATTTTAAAATATTACAATGCTTAAAAAAAGCGGGAAATTTCAAAATATTTGAATGTTCTCTGTCATTGTGATTTTTTGTATTACTTAATTTTTACGTAATTTGTTTTTGATTGATTTATTTTCTATTTGTTTATATTAAACTTTGTGAATGGAGCTGTTATTTGAGCATAACTCGTCTTGTGAAACTATTATTTAACATTTGTTATCAAAACTACAATTTTTTTTATGCGCCCTTTTACCTTAAATAGTACTTTTCTTAAAGCTGAAAGGGCGTATATCTTGAGATACGCCCTTTCAGCTTTAGGATACCAACTTTTTTTTTTCACAGATTTTTACGTTTTCAGACAATTTTAAAACGAATGGCAAAAAAAAATTTTTTATACGCCATTTCACCACAAATCGCTATTAACCCTTAGCTATAAGTCTTTTTACCTTTAAGCACGCGATATACTATGCATTGGCGGGGTGGAGTGGTAATGGAGAGAGAAGAAATGAGAGAACGAAAAGAAAGAGGGAAAAAGATAAAATATTATACACTACTCGCTGTGTATACGACTGTGGCGCCTGCGCACGTCTCATTTAACGCTTTTTTTTCCACGCTTTTTTTCTTACGGTTTTACTATCACATTTTTTTCAGTTAGGTCACCCAGCAAAATCCCTATCTCCTCCAAGCCTGCCGTAAGGAACTTCGTGCCAAAAAATGTATACGTTGTAATTTGATAATACAGAAAGAATTTCGTCACGTACAAGAAGCGGTTAAACATTAAGAGTTCTAATACAGGGTCCATCGACTGTAATGATATTGAATAACATGTTATGATATTTATTTATATTTCTAAATAATTTTAAATTTTAATTTTGGGTCAAATTTTAGAGATACAAAAAACTACTATGGAGTTGTTTACCTTACTGGAAGGTTAACAATTTTGTCATAATTTTAACAATGAATAAATATAAAAAAAAAAAGGGATCGCATCTCACTACACAGTACTTCATACGTGATATAGAAATCTGTGTAATAACTAAATGTATTACTGACTAAGTTACGTCTGTATGAATAATAACAATAATAAAAAAATGACGACAAATATTATTTTCATATCAAAACGAATGCAAGAGTAAAATTTCCTAGACATCATTTCAGAAAAGACAATTTTTATACACTAGTCTAAAAATGTGTGCGAATATTCAAATTGAAGTTTATTTCGTCAGCTTTAAGATGCAATCAACCAGAATCGGAGATATCAATCCATTTAAAAGTTATTTGAGAAAGAAGCAGCTAAAAAAAGCAATTTTTGGATTTTCCAAATTTTAAAATGCTATAATTTCTAAACTAATAGACCGAGTAGTCTCAAATTTAAACTCGACTTTCGTAATTAGCCATAGGATGAATATGTTTAGATTCATCAAAATCTGATGATAATTGTAGACGCTATCGTGCCAACAAGCCCGCGTTAAAATACATATATATATATATATATATATATATATATATATATATATATATATACACGATATAATCGGCATTGTCTTGTCTCTAACTCCCGCAATTCTATACGGATCTGAATATAACTTATTAGATACAAGTTATTATTAATAACTTGTTAAAATATCCATGTAGATCTGTTTATACTTTTACATGTACTTTATACTCTTCTATTTTGTATTTTCGCCATTCGGCCATTGCCTTGGCATTCAAATTAAAAAAATAATAACTGTGTAACATTATTGTAATAATAATTGCAATGAAAATAAATTTAATCGATTAAAATCTAAAAGTCTAAATAATTGAAATCTACCCCAGTGAACACATGACTGTAATATGACATCATTTCTAAGTCATAGAAATGTCACAATATTTTACGTAAATATGACGTACAATTGACCTGTTTTGTAATCCAATTATGATGTAATAATATATGACATAATTTGGACATCATACTGATGTAAGTTTATTACTTCTCTCTGATATCACGGAAATGACTTAGATATTACGTACAACTGACATAATATATAAACTACAATATTACGTAACATTAATGCCATCATTGTATGTCATAATGACGTAAGTTTAACATCATGCGTTTACATCAGTGACAAGTCACGGTTGTACGTATTCTTGACGTAAGTTTAACATCATGCGTTTACATCAGTGTCAAGTCACGGTTGTACGTAATCTTGACGTAAGTATAACGTCAGTGACAAGTCACGTTTGTACGTAATCTTGAAGTAAGATTAATATCATGTGTTTACATCAATGACAAGTCACGGTCGTACGTAATACCGATACCATTTGTGAGTCATTATTTAACGTCAATAATTTGTCACAATTGTACATAATACTGACGTAATTTGAAAGTAATTTTCTAAAACAGTAACAAACGATTATTTTCTATAACATTGATAAAATTTGGGAGATGTATTTTCTTAATATTATCGATTAATCAAAATTTATCAAGTATAAAACTTGTGGCATGAACTCTAAATTTTTAAACCGTCAAGCGAGTAAACGTACAATTTCTTATGATTTTGCGTCAAGAAAATAAATGTCAGTCATTTAAATATTGCACTATTACTTGAAAAATAATTTTCTGACATTAGTGCTGCTACTTATGAAACATTGTATTAGAAATAATTCAATCAGTTCCATGATTGTCATTGACGAGACTAATAGTATTTTATATCAAGTTTCATAATGTTGTTAGTGTGTTAAATAAAAAAAATTGAAATTTCGAAAAAAATTGAAATTAAAAAGAAATATAGATTAAAAAAATGTTATTCTTAAAAGAGTTTCAGTTTAAAAAAAAATCTAAATTTCGTAAATTGAAATTTTGAAAAAGAAAAATTCAAATAAAAAATACTAAATTTATGGAAAAAATTATTTAAAAAAAAGAAAAAAATTCGAGTCTAGAGAAATCAAATAAGTATTAAAAAATATTCAAGTGACACGGATATATCGTTTACTCTGAAAAAATTTCGCTCAACCATGTAAAGTTCTGTGTCCGCTTTTACACGAAAATTTTTGAAAGTGTAAGATTAAATCAATTTTTATAAAAATTTATAAATTGCCTTTTCATTATCACAAGTTTCAGTAGCGAGCCTTTAATAAGAGTTTTTACAAAGTTTTATAGAACTTTTTAAAATTTCATGAGTTTTAATGAAATTTTATAAAATTGAATAAATTATTAGACTTGAATTGTATACGGTTCCAGCTCTTAAAATCCATTTAATCTCAGAAAAAATTATGAAATAAGTATTTTTCGTCATGTAAGGGTTAACACATAAGTTAGTCATTAAGTGACACGAATCGTTACTTGGACAAGTGAGCAGCGTTCCAGACTTCGACACGTGAGGACCCGAGTTCGAGCTCAGCATACCTCAAGATTTTTTCATCAAGAATTTACATATATCTAGTGTTTCAAAGCTTGTAATAAGTCCCCAATACTATAATTGATTTCGAAATTGCAATTTTTTTATTTTTGAGAAATTTTTTTTTAAATACTTTTTCTGAGGTACAATTTTTACATCACTTTTACGTCATAATGACATCATTATCTTGATATAGACATCACACATACGTCATATTGACGTCATAAATGTCATTGAGACATAACACTGACGTCATGACTACGTTATATTTTTACGTCAGAATCTTACGTCAGGAAGTATGAAATAATGAGTCACATATGACTCATTCCTGACTTATATCTTACGTAAATCCTGACATAGCCCAAAGTCATTTTGACGTCACATTGACGTAAACGTGTTTACTGGGACTTCTATTTCGGCTGCCGAATGGCCTTTTGTTTAATTTACATCGCAATTTTTTGCATTTTGTACTCTCAATTTTTAATGCTTTTTGTAGTCGCAATACATCCTCCTTTGCTTTACAAGATTTAATTGTTTTGAGTTTTATTAGTGACGGGGGAACTTCGTTGTTGGTATTCTCTATCCAAACTAGCCCACTTTCTTCATGAGTTATAGAGACTCCCTTGATACACTGCTAAAAATAATAGTAGTTCATAAATTAAATAAAGAAAAGAAAAATAATGAAGTAAGCTGAAGTTCTTACCTGTTCTTTTTGCTTGATCAATTGTTTTATATTAAGTAAAGGATACGCTGTGGCTGCTAATTTAGGCTGAACACTAGTCATTACATACATTTTATCAGAGAAATGTTTACAACAAACGAAAAGATTCATGCGGTGTAATTCTCCTGCTGCGATGTTATTAATTGATGAACAATTTATATGTGTTTGCCACATAAAAAAACGTTTTTCATTATTACGAAATTTATGCGTCAATCCCAGTTCCCAGTTCCTTATGAACATCCTGGCACTACACACGAAAAACCCATAATAAAGAATTTTTTTTAACTTATCAATAAATATTCAACAAACTGTTTTTATCTAGTAATTTTATAACATATCCGGGTATTTTGTATAAAATTTTATGAAAAAGTTATAAGAAAATAAAAAATCAGATCACATAGAAGGTATATTCAATAAAATTATTATTATCATAAGTTGTAACGGAGTGATCGTTAGCCGCTAAGAGCCCTCTTACCCGCACTCGTCTAATTATCGACGGATCACAGAGCGCTGTGATTTTAAGCCCTCGTAGGCATAATTCGAGACTCTTAAGTAAGTCCCCAAGGTGAAGGTGTCGGTGTAGTGAGAGTGGGGAGAGCGGAGGAAGAAAGAACCAAACCAACAAAAATTGGGAATTTTATTGTGATCGAACCGTCGAAGTCAACACCTCGCGAAGGATTAAACTCAGGTAATTATTTTTAATTCGCTCGCTCTAAAGTGGAACGAGGCGATGAAAACTTGACAAATTTAATGCCTGCTAGGCCGATATGCCAGCTTGCTTAGATTTGATTAAATTGTAACAAACTTCTAATGCCAACTTGCTGTTACAGGGAATTAAAATCTGAGGAGGATAGAACGCGACGTGGTGACCTGGGACATTGCCGCAAAAATTGAGAACCTCACCGAGGACAATTGTACGCCGAAAAATTCAACAAGGAGTTCCAGCGATAAAAGGAATTGCTGATAAAGAAACTAAGGAAAGCAAAATAACTCTAGGTACAAAAATAATGTTTGATTAATTTCTCGGGTTCGCGGCGTCAGCCAGACCTTATGTCGGCTGAAGGTCATCGCCATTTCGCGTTCGGTCACAATCGCTAGTATTTTATAAATTAAAATTAAATTTAGAGTTAAGAGTGGAAAAATTATAAAACAATTAATTAATAATACCAGGACCTATTTCGGGTTATTAATTAATTTGTTAAGGAAAAATGATTCGTCCTAGTCAGGTTACCTATTTTACACATAGGCCTATCTGGGTTTATAATACTAGGAACATATTTCGGGTTATTAATTTCAGATTCTCATGTCGTGTGTAAAATAATAATTATTAGTAATTGTGTAATTAATGATTTGGCTTAAGCCAGGAAAAATTGGAATTGGGTAAACCGAAATTAAAATTATTAAGGGCAAAAATTTAATCAACATTAGAATTAATCCATTAAAATATCTCGGTAATAAGTTTAGTAAAAATCAGCAGGATTAAAATCAAATTAAAATCAGGAAATAGTCCAATAAATAATTTGGAATAAAATTTGAATTATGAAAATAAAATAGAAGTAAAAATTAGGCTCAAATAATAATTGTTAAAATGCTTGTTTAAATTAATTAGTTAAAAGTAAAGAATAAAATAGTTGTAAATTTCGTTTGAAAAAGAAATCATCAAAAGTTGTGCGACAAAGACGCAAGACCGAGAGAGATAGTCAACCATTTTATCACACGCTAAAACTCAATATAAAACCTTCTCAAGGTCGAAAATAAAACCTCGGCTTACAACGGAATAACTTTTGTCAAAATTTCACGTTTACAAGGGAAATAATTTTAGTAAAACTTTACGGTTCGAAATGGATTAAATAAATAGCTTGAATGAAATGAAAATAATTTACACAATAATTAAGGTGACTCAATCATCAAAACTAAATTAACTTGGACTGAAAATAAATGGATTACAATTTATTTAATAAAATCTCGGATTTGGGAAAATAAGACTAATTCAAGATATAAGGAGCTCTTGGAATTAAATAATTATTGTTGTAATATTAAGAACACAGCATTAATTTAGTAATTAGGAAAATTATAATTAGGAAATAGGAAGAGTGATAATTAGGAATTAAGAAATGATAATTAGTAAATAAGAATTGAATTATTTTAGTAATGGGAAATCATTTATTGTATTATTGTCATTATGGAAATTATAATTAGTGTGGTTGTGTGTGCGTAAAGAGTCTACCTCGGTTTCATGGTATACTCCTCTGGCTTCGGGGTAGATCTCTTAGAGTAACGTGAGGGTCCGTGGGACAGCGTGCGCTGTGTGGACAGCGTGTGTAGTAACGTGAGGGTCCAGCACAGTGACGTGAGGGTTCGTGGGACAGCGTGAACTAAGATAGAGTAGCGTGAGGGTCTAGTGGACAGCGGGCAATACAGCGACGTGAGGGTTAGCTAAACAGCACGAAATATAAACGTATGAGAGTTGTGTGTGAATGATTTTATCCTGTGAATTTTTATATATTGTTATATTGGCCTTTATTTCAATTGTAAGAAGGAATGGATAAATAAATAATTTTGTAAAACGAATTTCCATGTTTAAGTTTTGATTCCTTTCAGCAATCTCTCATGACCCTGACCTATACTCCATGTTCTGGTCCAGTTCTGGATACTGAGTCCAAAAATCCAGTGGCACCCTTAAATAAATAAAAGGGGCGACCAGCGAGCAAACGACATCCCGTTTCAAAGTAGCCAAAACAAAATCACAACGATTTCAAATTGGAGTAAGAAATAAAGCGCCACCACTATTCTGTACAAATGGCAAAAAAAATTTTGAAAAAACTTTCAATGACAAAAAAATGTTAGGAAAATTACTTACATTTATATAATTAATAAAACAGATGACTATCAAACGATTAAATTGTCTATCTATTTATTCTTTTGTTGAAATGAAAAAAATTCTATAATTTAAAGGTACTTACTTCTCAATGAGCGAGAAGAAAAAAATCGTACAAACAACATCTCTGTTTCATTGAAAATGAACGTTACATTCATTATTATGTTTTATAAATTAAATATTAATTATGTACAATTGTAATAAGTTTAAAAATCGCATATGAAAGTTTTAAATGAAGCTTTAGTATACACGGCGCTAGCATATTGAGAGGTGGACGTGTGTTTTGTTAGCACCGTGGTTTTTACTTTTTTTTCAATATTTAGTGGCTAGCTACTTCTTTCAATTAATGGTTTTTATTGGCTATTTTATTTTTTGTGCTTATTGTGATAATTAGTTTGGTGGAGTGAACTCTATTTCGAGCAAATTTAGCAATTAAAGTAGACACCACGTGTTTTTTGGTTATCGTGAACTATATCAATAGTATAGAGGTTCTTCGAGCGATTGTAGCTCGTGTCGTTGTATAGTATCAGCATTGTTACCGGCGGACAGTTAGAAGATGCCTCGACCCAAGTGCGCTCTTTGTTACCTAGAGATAGCGAAATCATAAGTGTGTCAAGTCAAAATTGAAATGTAAATATTCATTTTACGCTGACTGTATTGCAACTAGATATGCAGTTGATGTTTTAGCTGTTTCAGAGACTGTAGCTGATAAATGTCCTTCATGCTTTCTAGAATTATCTGTGGCTGTCATGACATCAGTTTTGACAAAAATTGATGAGAGATTAAGTGGTTTGGAGTCAATGAAAATTACTCTGCAAACTCTAGAGGAAACTGTGGACGCTCTCAAACAAGATAGCAGAGGAATTCGAGATGACCTTTAAATGTTATTACTGAGATGACCTTTATATGTCATTACTGATATGACCTTTACTAATTGTCATTACTGGCGTTCCTGAAACTGAAGACACAGTGGATCCTAAGAAACTTGCATCAGATTTTGTTCCAGCGTTAGCTAATGATCTGGATGTTCCGTTAACGCAGTTTGAGATTATTCGAGCACAGCGCATGGGAAAAAAAAGGCAAATCCGCAGTTGAACTCGGGAAGAATTCGTTTATGAGCGGTCGTTGTGGAGCTCACTTCAGCAAGTAAGTGCAAGCAGGCTATTGAAGCAAAGAAGAAGGTACCTAACCTAATGGCAAATAATATTATTGCTTCGCTGCCAGTCAATAAAGTTAGTGTCAACAGGCGTACCCTAGTTGAGTTGCGAAAATTATGCAATGGAGTTCGAAAGAAGTTTGCACAAGTTGATGGCAAGTACATCTGGATCATGGATGATGCTGTTTATCTCAGGAAAGATGCGACTTCCAGGCCAATAAGGATTTTGCCTTCAACCAGCCTTGAAAGCATCAAGCTACAATATCTTTCTCACATTAATTTATTATCTAGATGTTTTCAGCCGGTGTTAGAACATCCAAGATCTCCTCAACGGTCAGTAAATAGAAAATCGACTTCTTCAGAACTTTCAGCGGTCTCTACTATCAATTTCTTCTGTTTAAATGCCCAGTCATTAGCTTGTAACAGTTTTACCTGCTCAGGTTAGCCCCTAATCAATTTTATAAATAAACTACAAAAATTAACAAACAACAATAATTATTAGGGCGCCACCAGGATTTTTAATCACGGTTCCTAGAACCGGTCCAGAGCTGAGAATTTCTTATCTTAGGGTAGAGAGAGTGGAGGAAGGTGCTGTTGAATAATAAAGATTTAATTAACAATATATCGATATTTATTAACAATAAAATAACAAATTTAACATTTTAAGCGCTCACTCACACACACTATAATTATTATCTAACGAAGCGGAGAATAACTGCGAGTGTAAAATGCTGAAATAGCGGAAAAACTAAGGATCAGGTTTTGGTCTGGATATCTCAATTAAAATGCGGAACTAATTATCAAAAATAACACTATAAATTTATTGACAATATTTACACTTAATATTTAAGATATTCACTAGCGGATTGTTGCGAAAAAAGCGGATTTAGAATTTACTGCGTGGTTAACAAAAGCGAAGCCGGTAGACACGAGGTTGAACACTCAGCTTGCACAATAAAAGCGGTGAAAAAAGTGCACAAATAAACACAATTTACCTGAAACAGACTTAAAGAAATTAAGCACAGTTTATTAAGCGAAGTTAATTATAAATTAAGCAAAAACAAGCGGTAATTTAGTAAAAGCGAAAGCGAATTAGAATAATGGCGATGCGACTACTAGAAAGCGTTGCTGCGAAAAGATAATAATAAAATAGTTCGTCTTCTTCCTCATAGACTTGAGGAAGAAGGCTTTTGCGCATGTCTAGCGAGAGCGATAACCAATCAATAAATTCGTTCTATTGATGTCGACATCGATAGCCAATACCAAAAATTGATATATGTGGCGTGATCGAGTAGTCGGTTTGCGCAAGCGGGGTGAATTTTGCGGGAACGAGCGCTTGTCAGGTGCGGCTCGTAAATTTGGGGAGCCCACAGTGACGTATTGCTCACTGAGTGGGCCTGTTCACTGAACAGCGAGATAAACGATATTTACAAACGAACCTTCCCAAACGACGGTACGATGACTAGACGGGCTTTTTCTAACAAACGGTCTCCCACACCTGTCCTAAAACTAAGCTTAAAATTATAAGTCCACCGGACTGCCAAAACGAACTCAACTTTCCACACTTTTATAACTTCAAATTAAGTCCACCGGACTACCAAACTTAACACTATTAACACTCTCTATCACACATTACCCGTACAATTCTTCACACACATGACCCACACTTATAATGATTTTATTTTATAAATCTTATTTTGACAATATTGATTGTAATTAAATTTAATTAAAATTTTTAAATTAATTATTCAATCATTAGTATTTAGTGAAACGATAATTTCAAATTACCAATCAAATTCCAAATGACTTAAACGAACATTCAATTTCAAATTCCGATTGTAAATTTTAATTCTGTATTAAAATATTAAATAGATTAAAATTCCTAATTAATTTATTGTCATGGTCTTAATAATATAACAATAATCGATTCAATACGAGAGATCTTAATACCTTGAATTAACTTTTGCTAATTAAATCAATCACGATATAAATTTTACAATCAAATTTAAAATTATTAACACAAGTTTAATGTTGTAAATGAATTAATTCTGACCAATTTTTCCTGTGACATTTTCGACTCAGAATAACTAATTTCTTGGACTTAATGTCCACGCTATAATTTTTAATTTTTAGTAAATTTTAATTTATCTAATTCACGGACTTAATCCCAAGATCAATTAATTTTCATGTAGAATTAATTTACAATATAAAATAAATTTAACAATTAGTTCCTAATATAATTTTCGATAAAAATTTTAATAATTTTCTAAATTAAAAAAATTGACAAAAGTCGAAACATTCATTTTCTTTAGCTAGAACATTCGCTAGCTTAGTTGTCTTTGACCTTGGGTGTTTGGAATTTACTGCGACACAAAATGTATCGACGCTCGACCAAAAATTCCACGAGTAAAGTGTTGTCGATTATTTTTCAAGCAACAAAATTAATCAATTTTTCTTGACTTAATTGTTATAAAAATTATAACATTTTATAAAACGAATTTTCTAGCTGTTAATTAATTTAATTGACTAATTTTTTTGGTTGTTGAAAATTCTCCCGCAAGGTCGGTTGAGTGACTCTCGGGTATAAGCCCCCAGGAAAATCACTCAATCCAAACTAACAAATGTTTTAATTCTGATTAATGAAATAATCGTCGATTAAACGATCCAATCAATAATTAATTAGGAGAAGTAACCGAGTATTAGGTAAACCGCGGTCCACTTCTTTCCCACAGAGTAATAATTGATACCTTGACGAATAAGTTGATGATCTAACTCTCTAATTGAAGATGAAGTCCTAGTTGTAGTTGGCTTCCTTCGTCTCGTCACTACTCCGGGGATCGGTCCTTTTAAATTTCCGTGGCACTATGTCTGGCGGTCACACTACTTCACCATTTTCCACTGCAAGGCTCACCTATATTAACCCAAAACTACCCCCTCCTATTCTCCCTTTAGGCCCGAAGATCGAGACGCGCCAGTGCTATGTCGAATAGTTATCGATATCCGGTGACTTATCGATTTAGGGTAATTTGACCCTATTACAAGCTTCAACTGCTCATATTGACGAGTTTCGGAATGGTTTCTGCCATAATAACTATGATGTGATACCTGTGACTGAGTCATGGCTGAATAACATGATCATAGATTCTCAGGTTAGCTTGCCAGGTCATTCAGTGCTTCGAGTTGATCGTCGTGGCCGAGTCGGTGGTGGAGTTGAGCTCTACATATGCAATGGGCTTTTTTCACGAATTCTCGCCACTTCAATGTCATTGCCTTCTAATGGTGTTCCAGAATTTCTCTTCGCTGAAGTTTGGAGTTCTTTGCATCCAAAGATACTGATTGCCGTCGTCTATAGACCTTCTAGAGCTGGTTTTTACACGCTTTATATTAGCTTCACTTGTATGTATGTTTGTATGTTTGTATGTTTGTATGTTTGTATGTTTGTATGTTTGTAACCGACTTCTTTGGGCGCGATTTTGACGCACTTTAAACGGCCAGATTTCGTTCAAACTTTGTAGATTTATCGAGGACCGATGACAATACAGTAATTTGATAAAATGATTCCATTTTTCAATTTGCAAAATAAAATTTTTGTTAATTTATATAATTTTTATCTATAGTCGATAAGGCAAGAATTTTAATTTTAATTTTTTTACAAATTTCTCTATAGTCGATAAAGCAGGAATTTTAATTTCCAACCATTATTTTCAGTCGATTTATCTAATGTTAACAAATTTTTGAACACCAAAGAAAATTTTTAATTCAACAAAACAAATAATAGTTTAAAAAAAACTAAAGAATCACGATTTTATAAATAAACCATACTAAAAAGTAGAAAATAAATAATAGTTTAAAAAACTAAAAAACACGCTTTTTATAGAAAACCGAACTAAAAAAATAGAAAATAAGTTTTAATGAATTTAAATTAAGAATAGTTTTAAAAATTTCAATAAATATAAATTAATAATATTGTGAATAAAAAATAAATTATTTCATTTAAAAAAAAGCGTGGGGTGCTTTTTAAGATATTATTAAAATGATAATCATTCTACTCATATCTGTCAATAAAATATTTATAACTATTGACACCATGCACCACACGCTTTTTTTAAAATGAAATAATTTTTTTTTTATTTATTTTAAATCATTTTATTTATTTTTAATCAGATTCAATCTGATCTTTAACACTTTCGATAACTTGTTCTATTGCATCTGTTTTACTAAATTTATAATCAGAAATAGTAGCTTCAGATGAGATTGAAATATTACTTAGATTACTTTCAGATAAAAATGAGTTTCCATAGTTTATGTCATTCTCAATATCTTCATAATTTTGTGAACACTTACCCTTTTCTAAATACAATCTCAAACAATTACTATGATAACATATTTTAGCATTTTTGATTTTTTGTACACTATCAAACAGCTGTAATCGCTTAAATACTTCGTCATTTAAAAACTAGAGACATGCATAAACTGTTTGATTCTTTTATCTTCTGTTAAAACTATTTTATCCTTAACTTTTTTGTGTGTGAAATTATTACATACAATACATTTATTTATGTCAAATGGTAATTCCTCAGTTGACGTACTATTATCATCATCGTTATCACGCAATGATTGAGAAGATGAAGAAGAAGAAGAAAAAGTATTCGGAGTTTTTTTTTTGTGCAATAAAAACTTCTTAATGTCAGATTTTAACGTATAATTAATATAACAAGCTTTATTTTTATGATAACTGAACAAACGATTACCAACAGTATCTAATTTTTTCAACATATCGTTATCTTGTCGAAGCTTAGCAGCTTCGCGAATTTGCATGCAATTTCGAAGTTTGCTCTGCAAATTTTTAGGTTTTTGACAAATTATGCAAACTTTAACTTTTTTTCTAAGCTTTACTCTTTGATCGTTAAACTCCATTCTTGAAATTTGATGTTAAAACATTAACATGAGATAAATAACAATTACATTAAATATGTATAAATCAGAACAAACATATGAATATCTACGAAATACAAGAAAAATAATAGCACATAACAGACTGATAATGTGATTACACTCGTACGCATAAAATAATTAACAAACACATATCATATAAAGAAATTGCACTATTAACATCCATCACAAACGAGTTCAGACATTAAACTAAATAACTCTTTAGCTTAAAATACGTTAAAATATAACAGATTTTATTTCTTTATTTTTTCTTGGAAAAATAAATAAAAATCACTAAAGAGTATTGCAAGTTATATTAGAGTAGAGGCATAGATTGAGATCAATAAATTCTCGGAATTTTCAACGTTTAAAATTACTGAGAAACTTTTTGTGAATAATTTTCAATGTTGGACTGCAATAGTAGCAAAATCCAACTTATATTATTTAATTAGAACAAATTTCTTTTGGTTCACGCAGTAATATATATATATATTACTGCGTGTACTGTAACAGGCCGCTTTTAGCGCCACCTGTTAATAAGTTGTTTATTTTTTTATTATTA
>JZSA01002837.1:0-18288 GCA_000956155.1 Cotesia vestalis | reverse complement strand
GTGTGTGTGTGTGTGTGTGTGTGTGTGTGTGTGTTCGTGTGTGTTCGTGTGTGTGTGTGTAAGTATGTGACCCTCTTATAACTTTTGAACGGCTCGACCGATCGAAACGCGGTTGGTGGCATTCGATTAGGTTCTACGAAACTTAGATTTCCTAAAAATTTGAACCGATTCGGAAAAGTAGATTCTAAGAAAACTAAAAAAAACTGCGAAAAATAATTAGGAAAACGGTTAACCCTGAAGGCCATCCCTGCAACTTCCTGCTAAATCCATACCTAGAGGCTTAAAATTGCACTGATGATGTTTTTGAGCTCTTCAAGCTCAAAAATGCAATGTATGTGTTATTTTGAGCTCTCTGAACTCAAAGAAAAAGCTTTTCTATACTTTTGAGCTGTACGAGCTCAAAAGTCTGATAGAAATTTCATAGAACACTATTTTTTGAATTTTCAAGCCACAATAACTTTTGAATGAATGAAGCGATTTTCATGCTGTTGACGGCATTCAACACAGTTTTTCAAGCCTCATAAGAAACTTTTAAGTTCGAATTGATCAAACTCGGAATTTCGAAGTTATTCCGAAAAAACACTTTTCTCGGTTTTCTTTCGACAACGATAACTCACGAACGAATTAACCGATTTTAACTAGGCTGGTGGCGATCGACGTGGTTTTTTAATGGTAACGGTACAGCCGTTTGAAAGTAATTCCAAAAAAACTACATTTGAAAAAAATTTTTTTTGTAGTTTTTTTGAGATTTCTCAAAATTTACTGGTCTGAATCGGTTTAAAGTATATTCAAAATCTAAGTTTGGTCAAGTTCTTTCAAATGGCACCAACCGCGATGAAATCAATCAAGCCGTTCAAAAGTTATACAAGGGATACATACATACATATATACACACACACACACACACATACAGACATACGGAAATCATCTCGAAAACATTTAGGGAAGCTTCCTAGGACCTCAAAACGTCAAGATCTGATGAGAACTCGATTTTCGGAAAACGGGTTGAAACCAATAACTTCCCGATTTTTGAAAATTTTCAATTTTCTTAGCGGAAAGTTAAAATTTTTTTTTTTAGATTTTCTTAGATTTCTTGGAAGTTACCGGTGCGAATAGGTCCAAATATTCAGGAAATCTAAGTTTGGTGGCACTTTGGAACGCTACTTGTTTTGTTCCAATCTGATGAAAACTCGATTTTCAAAGAAAGGTAAGACCTATAACTTTCCAGTTCTCAAGAGTTTTTAATTTTCTTAGCCGGAAGTTAAAAAAGTTAATTAATTTTTGAAAATCGACTTCTGCACATTAAGTTATTTATCCGATTCATAAAATTCGGAATCGATAGATACTTACATTGTAAAAACGATTTTTGAAAAGTTAATTAATTCAATTCTCGATAGTAAGGTATTTATACATTTTCGAGCTCTACGAGCTCAAAAATATAGTGACTAATGTTTCTTTAAGCTCTCCGAGTAGGAAAATATAGTTTTTATACATTTTTGAGCTATTTGAACTATTTCAAAAATCGATTCGATTGTTAATTTCAAAATTATTTGGACAAAACAATTCTCAAAATGTTGAAACTGTGATATCTTTTTGTAACCCATAAAATTTGACAATTTCTCTTTTTTTCGAAAATCAAATCTTAATAATTTCATGCAGCTCATGTTGAAATTGTAAAGATTAAATCGTTGAATAAATATTTTCAAATACATATTATTATCTGTCAAATCATATCTTACTATTGATAATACTAAACCATTTTTATCATCTGGTAATCAATGTTGTTTTGTTAGCTTAACATCTGATTAGATTTCGAAAGTGATACAGCAGTTTAGAAGTTACTAAAGATAAATGTTTTTATATCTCTCAAAATCTATCAGGCATAATCAATTCACATTTCACAGAATCTAAGTTTGGGGAGGCTTTTAAGAATATCACAAACGTTCTGATCGGTCAAGTTCGTCAAAAGTTATGCAAGGTTTACACACAAATAACTGCAAACATCAGAACATGCTTGTAAAAAAAGTTAGAATAGCTTACTTAAAATATCGAGATTAAATGAAATCTTTATTTTGGAAAATTGAGGTAAAATCAATAACTTAATCATTTTCGAATATTATTAATTTTCATTGCGGAACGTTAAAAATGACAGAACCATGGAGAAGAAATGACGGTCAGTCAATTTGCTACATTCCGATCGTTATTTTATAGTGCATCGGTACGGCTTCTACGTGAAATTAATACTTTCAAAGTGTCATTTACATCTATTACTAATCAGAAGTGCTTGACAACTTGAATTATTCTTGATTTTATAATAACTTTTGAAAAGTCTTACTTTTATATCAACTGACATTCTTACATATTAAATAGTAAACTATTCAAGCAACTGTAGACTATTAGATTCAGAGATTCAATATATGAATATTGTTAAGATTTTTAACAGAAAAATATTCAATATTTAATAGAAAGATTTGAAAAAAAAAAACTTTCTAACTTCCCGCTAAGAAAATTAAAAATTTTTTTTTGCTACAACGGTAAGAAAATTTTCATAGTACACTTCTGCATCTATGATTAATAAAAGAAGATTTTAAACTTTTTTGAGCTTTCTGAATTCTGAGAATCCAAATTCTGTAAGTTTTTTAATTTGAAGAAAGTAAATAAAAAAAATTTCAAACTGTGAAATATTTTGAATGAGTTGATTAATTATCATAAGATTCGCGATTTCTAACTCTTTTTTTTTAGCATAGAAGAGTGATGCAATTTCAAAAGTCAATCTGACTAGAAATTTGAAAGTTAAAAAAAAAACTCTTTTTCGATCAGTTTTCTTCAGCGATATCTCAATTATATTAACTGATAGTGACTCAGTTACAAAATTTAACATTCTTTTAGTGTTCAAGTTTTGAAAATATTAAACGTAGTTTCAATATTTCTCATTAATTCGTATTTTAACAAGAAGCCTATTTAGGATTAAGAAAAAAATTTCAAAATTCATTAAAAGAAAAATTTAACCAAAATGACTAAATTTTTAATAACTCAAGTTTTCATAGAATATTTCTGTTCATGTATTTTCTACATTAAAACATCACCACTGAGTTTAAAAAAAATAGAAAGATTCACTATTTACTATAAATGATTTTATTCAGTGAAACGGACCATATGTTTTTTATAGAAATATTTCTTTACTCACACTTTTAAACTTCGATCAACTATCACAAAAACGTGGTACTTAACGCGTACCACAAAGTTATAATTTTGAAATTTTAAAGCAACTGTTAAAAAAATATTATTATCTAAAACAACTTCTTACCAGCGGATACGTCTTGTTGATCAGAAGTAGGTTGGGCTGGGGCCATGATTTGTTCAACAAGCTCCCATTTAGCATTTAAATGGTCGACTCGCCATGCAACTTCATCTCGAAGAGAAGGAGTGCGAGCCACAAGTTTTGCTGCTTGTTCGTTAAATAGTCGTCGTCGATAAGCCTTACGTCGAAGCTCCTCCATGTGAGCCTGAATTGAAAAGATAGAATCAATCTTCAAAATTGTTAATTTTACAGAATGCGCAGAATTTTTTATAGTTGTAATTTCAAGCATCATACTAAAAACATTCTTCTGTATCATAATTATCTTTAAATTAGTGAAATCTCAAGTTAAAACCATAGAGTGATAATTTCTATATTACTGAAAAAATTATATTCATAATAAATTTACTCACAGCACGAAGACTTTTATCTAGAAGATTTTCTTCTTTAGAATAAACCATTTCTTGCAAAATACCCAGCCAAGTATATAACTCTGAAAATTGACAGCTTACTTCTTTCAAGCCCCATGATAATGTTGAAACATCACCTTCATCCCAAATGAGTTCTCCATTAGCTTCCTGATTATGAGAATCAATTTTTTCAATTAAACAAACATTTTTAGGTTCATCACTATTAACTTTATTTTCAGCTTTTAGTTATGATATATTTGATTTCTTACTTTACAGCTATCAATAAGATTTGTATCCATAATGTAATCATAATTAGATCGAATGGCAGCCCAAAAATCATCTTTACAGTCGTCTCGGTTAATCCAACTCCGTTTGTGATATTCTTGATTAGGATCTTTTCTGTAATTATAACAAATGATTACTCTCCCCGTTCTCTTACTTACTTTACTTTATTTTACTGGTATGTATCAAATATGTATTTGGTGATTTGATATAATAATGATATTAATAGATAATCATATGATTAAATAAAATAGTAGATATTAAAAGTGGAAAAATATGTGATAAAGATTTAAATTAAGTATAATTGGATTATTTATATAAATTGAATATGGGATATAATTAAATAATTAAATCATGTGTAATATATTGACATAGTGATAGTAAAATGAAAAAAAAAATTTTAAATAGAATTTGTAAAATTTGTAACGAGAAAAAAAAATTTTCCGGGATTTTGCGCTGTTTCCACTCGTCCCCTCAAGGCCGGGGATAATCTTATCTCCGATCTTGTGAATCCTACCACCGCAAAAAAAAATTTGTAAATTAAATGAAAATTTGTAATTTAAATAAATGTATGTTTCACATTTTACTATTTACTTTTCTTAGAAGATATTGGTAGAAAATGTTGGCTCGTTACTGGCAATTTTAAATTTTGTCAAGGCGAAAATTTTTGAATCAGAGATTTCTGTTATTATTATTTTAAGTTATTGATTTTCAATTTTCCGAAAATAAGCCATTAGTTTGTGTTTAGCAATTCTTTAATTAGTAATCTTATTTTCTACGATGTCGGTGTTGAAGTAGTCGTCTAGATCGGTGATATAACTTGTCTAGTTCTTTGGTGATATGTTCCTTGTCGCTGTAGTCCATGGTCACGAATAATTTTCATGCGATTGAGCCTACAAAACCGAACCATGGTGCTCTCTTTGTGCGGTTTGGTGGGTTTGGTTATTCGAGTTGTAGGTCTTCGACGAACTGTCTTAGCCGGTGTTTTGCTTGTTCGATTTTAGCATATATTTCTCGGTGGGTGTTAATCCTTAGGTACGACACGCATGAGGAATGGTTGAATTTCAAGGAACATATCCCATAGGCCTCCCATAGGTTTTGATTCAATTTTGGATACAGTGTTATTAGCTTCTTGATGTTAATTGAGCTAACTAGTTGCCATTCTTCTCTGATGAGGTGGATTCTCTTGAATGGATCGTATAATAGGCCCGGATTCGCTTCCATTGGTTTTATTTTCACTTTTTCTGCGCCCCATGCCAAGTATCCGAGTCCCATAAGGAGAAGTGGTACAGTGTTCATTTTTTTTTATATAAAAAAATTTCTTTGCCTATATATATACTACTGAAAAAAACAATTGTAAGTTCTTTTTAGTCGAATTTTTCGCGGCTAGCTGTTTTAGCCTTATTCGGGTGGAGTAATTTCCATTCCCGGTTTCTTTTTCTATTATTAAGTTTCCCATTTCCTTTATTTCTACTATTTCATAGGGGCCGGTATAGTAAAGATCTAATTTATTTTTTCTAGGTTCTTTCAGCGTGTATATGAAGTCACCTACATTAAATTTTGCCGGGTGTATATGGGGTATTCCATGCCAAATCGACCACTCTTGAACCTTACCCCTTTAGATTTCACTGAACATGATCGCTTCTATGAAATAATCGCGTTTTTTGTATAAAATCGTTATTATTTCGAAGTTCGTCGTTCTAAATTTTTTTTTTTTTTCTAAAAAAAAACTTCAATCAATTCTTCAATTATCCTCGAGTATTCGAGAGTGGGCCAACTTTTTTTTCTATTTTTTTTATTTAGTTGAAAAAAAAATTTTTAACATTTTAAAAATGCAGAAATTTTTTTTTTCATAAATATTATTTATATAACATAATTAATGTAATTATATGATTTTAAGGTATTATATTCTCCATATATTGTTCGAATTTACAATTATAATGACTAGGACTAATGATTGATGCAGTTAACATTTAATGACTCAAAAATAATGCAACAAATTATTTATTAATTTCTTCTTTGGCGTTCAAATATTTTACAAATTCTGTATTCATTCGAGTTAAAAAAGTTTTTAACGCACAAACAATCATTTTTGTGAGGAATTACACAGTGTAATTGTTGAGTTCCTACAATTGGTTTTGTTTTTAAAAATCGTTCATTTAAATCATCAACTGCTGTATTATAATCCTCTTCTGGTGAAAAGTTGACGATAATATTTGGCAAGTTGTCCGAATCAGAAGTCCATTCAAAAAGTTCTACAGGTGTCGTTATTTGTTTAGGTGCCATAATTGTTGCCTGATTATGGTTCCAGTGAAAACCAGATGCTGCATTTTGTACGAAGAACACATAGTTCTCTGCAAAATCACAAATAATAACAAATTCATTCGATTTCAGTGTTTCTTTCAATGTTTTTAAAAAGCTGGCTTGTTCTTTAGCGATGAATGAGTGAGATAGAAGAGTTTTTATTTCACTACAAAATTCTTCAACAAATTCTTCCGTAGGCTTAATAAAAGTTTCTAAACTGCTTCTTGGTTTGGTTATCCAATATTTAAAATTCGATCAATATATGGAGAATATAATACCTTAAGATCATATAATTACATTAATTATGTTATATAAATAATATTTATGAAAAAAAAAATTTCTGCATTTCTAAAATATTGAAAATTTTTTTTTCAACTAAATAAAAAAATAGAAAAAAAAATTGGCCCACTCTGGGATACTCGAGGATAATTGTAGAATTGATTGAAGTTTTTTTTTTGAGAAAAAAAAAAATTTAGAACGACGAACTTCGAAATAATAACGATTTTATACAAAAAACGCGATTATTTCATAGAAGCGATCATGTTCAATTTTTTTTATTTATTTTTTAAAAAAATTCAATTAAAAACAAAAATTTTGAAAAAAAAAACGTCCCGAAAGGTCAATTTTTGAGAGAGTTATGGCTATTTAAAAATAAAAGAGCCATTTTTTTGAAAGCTTCATAACTTTTTTTGGGTTGGATAAAAAAATTTGAAAAAATTCCGAAAAACGTCTTTCATCGAGTAGAAAAAGATAAAAAAATTTCAGCGAAATCTAAAGGGGTAAGGTTCAAAAGTGGTCGATTTGGCATGGAATACCCCATATGTTTGTCGAATCGGACTTTTGACTCGTGTTTAGCTCTCGTTAAATTTTCCGCAGATATTCGTTAAGTTTCGGAATTAAGTTTCGACTAATTAAGTCTGCTAGATAATCGTTATATGATTCGATTTTGCTAAAGTCTAAAAATTGAGTCGGACTTCGAGCTTTTCTTCCGCACAAAATTTCATATGGTGTAAATTTTGTGGCTGTATGCACGGTAGTGTTGTAATTTATCATTGCCATTGGGACATACCGATCCCAGTTGCTGAATTTATCTACATAAGCCCGGAGGTGATCAACTAGAGGCTGGTGAGATCGTTTCAAGGCTCCGTTCGATTGTGGATAGTGAGAGAAAGCTGTTATTCTTTGAATTTTCAGTGCTTTGGCTAGCTGTTGAATTAGTTTGCTTGTAAGTGAGGTGCCCTCATCTGATAGAATTACACGGGGGCATCCGTAAAGAGCAATATAATGATTTAATAAGGCATCTGCAACAGTTACTGCTCTGATATCAGGGAGAGGAACTGCTGCAGCTGCCTTAGAAAAATTATCCTGGATTGTTAGGATATGTACATTTCCGTCAGGGGTCATAGGTAGGGGTCCTACCGTGTCTATACTAATTTTTTTAAAGGGTTCGAAAGGTGTATCTGTGATAGACATGGGCTGTTTCGTTTTAATTCGCGTAAGTTTGTTTTTCTGGCATATCTCGCTTGCTCGAATGTAATTATAGATCTTATCTTTCATTCCCGGCCAGTAATATTTTTCGCGAATACGCCAATACGTTTTTACCACGCCTTTGTGGCTCCCTATTAAGCTGTTATGATTTTCTTCAATTATTTTTGTTCGAAGGGATCTGTCTGGTACCTCGACGTTCTCTCGCACAAGGTAATTGTTACTGGACAGTCTCTTAATTCGTGTAATAGATAAGCTTGAATATTTGAATCGTCAAATTCGTCCCCCTGCTTTGCACAACGAAGTGAACGGCGGCTTCCGGTGTCATCCCCCACTGTTGCTTTCCCGCTTGTAGTTGGCTTATCTTTGGTTTTATCTGAATAGCTATATTTTCCTGAACTGTCTTGCGATTTATTTTTATTGTTATTTTGTGGACTCGTTAATCTAATTATATTTGACGAATTTTCGCTTGATCGTCCCTGTTCCGATTCGATAGGGGTGTTATTGGCATCGGCCGATTCGGTTTCAGCCGTTTCATTTATTCCTTTACCGTTTTCGTCTACGATTTGGCGGCTTGCGTGGTCGTAACGGATACCCATAGCCGCTAGTTCATCGGATATGAGAACTCTTCCGAAAATTGGGGTTCTAGGTTCTGGACCGTCTCCTAAATACCCTGTGAACCGAGATCGATTAACGTTTCGAGGAGTTAGAGTATTTTTGTTTGACTCGTTTTTATCGTGTGTATCGATGCCGTTCCTGGAATTGATGTCGTCCGCTGAGGTCGATGGCGCTGGCTCTATAATGGTTGGATGCTCCGCTTCGCTGGGATCTTCGCTTTTTCCTGAGTCTTCTGGGCTAATATCGCTACTTAATCCTTCCTCAGGGTTTTCGCTGGTGTCTCTCAAAAATTCGTCGACATTAATTTCGGTTGCGGTGTCGTTGTCTAACGAGTCTCCTTCACTTCTCCAGAGAGGTGGAAGTTTGCTTAATGATTGTCGAATATTTTTCGCGGTGTCGGAACTGCTTCGTTTTATTTCGGCATACTCTTGGGGAGCATAATTAGATATTGCTTCTCCTTTGCGGATTCTTTCTAGTGCTCTCTCTGTCTAGACATTTTCCGTTGGAGGTCGTCTTTTGAGAAGTTCATCAAACATTTTTACTACTTCTTGTATTTTACGTCGTTGTTTTGGTGGAGTAGTTCCTTTTCCTTTTTCGGTTTAATCGTCTTTCTCTGCTTCATCGTGCCCCTCTTGGCCAATATCGGGAGTTGGATTATTCGTTGATGGTCCTGGGGTAGAGATTCCGGCTTCTTCAGTTTTCTGGTCCTCTTAGGTTATATCGAGGTTGCTATTTTCATGGTAGTTTACTTTTGGTGGGACTCGCGTTTCTCCCATCTGTCTTTTCCTAAGGCGAGAGGCGATTGTTTCTCTTACTTCGGGGGGCGCTGCTGATTCTTGGTCTATTTTCAGATCCGAGGGGACGACCGGGGCGTTTAACTGATTGGATCGCCTCTTCGTCTGAGAGCATTTTGTTTGACCCTTTTGGTTTCGTTAAAGCAGAAATCGGTGACGCTAGAAAATCATTTTCGGTATTATTATTTATTGCGAGTTCTGGAGATTCTGGACGCCCTTCTGGGTTATAAGAGAGCCCTTCCGCGTATTGCTCGGTGATTTTATGGCGGACTACAACGTTAAATTTGTATCTACTTAATTTGAAGCGCCACTTAGCTTGTCTTTCGGTTATAGTTACGCTATCTCTTAACCAGGTGATGCGAGGGCTACTAGTTATTAAAGTGAAATGTTTTTGGAGATACGGTCGGAACTGTTGAATCGCGTATACCACAGCGAGGCATTGTTTTTCTACGTCTGTATATCGGGTTTCAGTGTCGTAAAAGATGTGTGAGACACATGACACTATTTTCTCTCCGTCTCCATCTCCGGGGTTTGTTAAAATCTGGATATTTTAGGAAAGAGTCTTCACAGAGGGTATTTTTGATATCATTAAATGCCATTTGTGCTTCTTCGGTCCATATAAAATGCTTTGTTTTTCGCGTAAGATCTGTTATGGGCTTAGACCTTTCAGCGAAATTTTGTATGAATCTTCGATGATAATTGGCAAGTCCCATGAATGATCTGTTATGGGCTTAGACCTTGCAGCGAAATTTTGTATGAATCTTCGGTGATAATTGGCAAGGCCCATGAATTGTCTGGCTTCCGTATAATTTCTAGGTCGTGAGGCATTTTTGAGTGATGAAATCTTTTTCGGGTCTGGTTTTATGCCCTCTTTCGTTATTACGTGGCCTAAATAATCTACTTCCGAATAGAGAAATTTACATTTTTCAGGTTGGAGAGTGAGACCCGCTTCTCTCAATCTTTTGAATAATCTTTGAACTCTGACCCCATGTTCTTCTAGGGTTTTACCATGGATAACTAAATTGTCAATATAGATAAGTAATTCCGTCCCTTTTAACCCGCTTATGGTGGAATCTATCATTCGTTGGAAGATAGACTGAGCGTATTCCAGGCCAAAAGGCATGCAACAATATTTTTAGTGGCCATCTGGGGTAGAAAATGCCATTTTTGGTGCGTCTGCGGGTTGCATTGGGATTTGGTGAAAGCCCATGGCTAGGTCGAAGACGCTGAAGTAATTAGCGTTGCCTAATTGGTCTAAAATATCGATAATTAGGGGTAAAGGATAAGCATCCCCTCTAGTGATTTTCTTTAGTTGTCTGAAGTCGATAACCATTCTATATTTTTTTATAGAAGGATCATTAGACTTTTTTGGTACTATCCACAAGGGTGAATTGTACGGAGAGTTGGATTTCCTTAATATTCCCTGTTTTTCTAGATTTTCGACCTGCCTGGCGATTTCTTCCCGATGTTCTGGGGGAAATCGATATTGTTTTATTCTCACCGGTTCGTTGGTGGTAGTTTCGATCCGGCAGGTGAAATTTTTCGAGCGACCTAACTTATCTCCAGGGAGATGAAAGACCTCGTGATTATTTTTTATAAGATTCTGAACTCGCTCTTTTTCATCCCGATTGTAATGATCTAGCGGTATTTTCTGGAGTAGAATTTTAATACGTTCTTGTGTGTCAGTTATTCGACTAGAATTTTTGATGGAGGGGTCATCGGACTCGTCCCTGTCTGAACTAGGGTTACTGAACTCGAAATCTTCGACTGCTTGGGGTCCGATGTCTATGCCGACTGGATTTGAATTAAGATTAATGACTATACACGTGGCATACCCATTCTCAACCTTGACAACGGCCTCTCCTCCAAGGACTCCGTCCGAAAGGTTCATTCGAGGGAAATATCCCTCATTCTTCTCGAAGTCTTGGACTGGTATTGCCACTACTATTTTCATACGAGGTGGTAATGTATAGCTTGAAGAAGGCTTTGTTTCAAGGCTAAAAGAGGTTGTTTTTGTTGGAGAAGATAATAGAACCAAAGTTTGATTATCATAAGAGATTTCAGCTTTTTCGGTTTCAAGGAAATTGTTTCCGAGAATTCCCACTCCGGGGAATGGTAAATCCTCCCGACAAACTTGAAATTCGACTTCGATATTGAGAATTTTTAATTTAACTACTCCTAGGGTCTCAAAAGTACTGTTGCTGAGACCTCGGTATTTCCTAGCTTTTCCAGTGTCGATAATCGTTTCAGGTTTCAAAGCGGATACATTGATGAGGCATACATCCCCGCCTGTATCGATGAGAAATCGCTGGTAATTACCTAGGAGTAGATTGCACGAGATATATACCTTTGGCCCGGTTCCTAGAGCGAGGATCTTTTGCTCGGGGAACCTTCGTGGGTTGATGATCGGTATTGGTTGAATAGGTCTGTTTTTCATTACTAGAGTATTCCAGTAAAACGAGATGGTTACACGATTTTGAATAAAAAATTCATTCCCGAGAATAGCTCTATAACCGCCGGGTGGTTTTGGTACGAGATGGAACGTGATTTTAACTCCGAATATTTTAAGACTGATAGAACCGGTTATAGGCATTGAGCTCGTAGCAATACTTCCAACTGCTCCTGTATTTTAGATGTTACAGAGGACTTCGTCGTATAGTTCTTCAATGCAGAGTAAGTTAAGTTCGGAGCCGGTGTCGAGGAGGGCGTTTACTCCGCTTTTTCGAAGTGCTGGACTTCGTAGATGGACTGTAGGGACTCTTCTTGTAGTTAGACACTTTGGTTCGTCCTCGCCTGGGCTCGTAGTTCTCCTGCGGTCATCAATTGAGGGCTCTGCTGTCCTGCTGGTGACATCGTGTTGTTCTGGATTGATTGTTGTTCCGGTCTCGGTAGAGACATTGGTTCCGTCATGGTCGATTGGTGTTCTAAGACTTGCTTTTGGGAATTTTGCAGAATTGATCGAGGGTGTTGATTCTGATAATTCCGATATTGACTCCTTGGATACTGCTGGTAATTGCTGGGAGTCCTCGTTGAAGTAGACAGAGACTGGACAGGCATACTCGCCATTGCCTCCGGTTGACGAGCGCCCGATCCGTTTAAAGGATCGTACGCGTCTCGACGTTCTCCCTTTGGGCAGAATGGGCAGTTGCAGATAATCGAAGGGTCCGATTTTTGCCGTAATTTTGCCTCTTCCTAGTCCTCATCCTCTTCAAAGCGTACCGCTCTTTTAGTAGGACTTGGTATTCCCGTGTAGCGATTTTGATTGTAATTTGGGAAAGTTCGTGGTTGATAATAATTTTGAGTCCTAGGCATATATTGCGTATTTCGCTCGGTTCCGAACGCGAAAGTAGAGCCCATCATTTGTTGTTCTACCTGATAACCTGGGCCCCAGTGACTGTCTTCGTACGTGGCAGGAAATGGGTCATCGTAATACTCAGGAGCGCTTGTTCGTGGACCTTGGCTGTATTCTTAATATGCCAAGGTGCGGGGTAATTCACGATAATTACCACGATCGTCATAATCACGAGAAGATCTCGGCATTTGCGGATAATGTCGGTTACCATCTTGTCCGGGTCGTCGGTGAAATTCTACCGAGGGTGGAAGTGATTCTCCCGGAATGAGTCCGCCGTCTCTCATAGATCGCCTACGTTCTGGTCTTCTATACGCGTCGTTTTCGATGGCCAGATACAAGTCGCTTAAAGTTTCTGCTCTTCTTATTTTACATAGGCACCGTAAGAAGTCTGGTAGGTATTCGTACAGGGTAGTAGCCGCTGTTTTTTCAAATGTACGTTTTACTACGGCCCTATCAGCTTCGGGAGCATTGAGCTCGATACGACGAACCATCTCGCTTAACCGGTAGTAGAAATCTTCGATATTCTCCTTATTTTTTGGAGCCGCAGTATCTAGATTGCGAGGATCTTTTGCTCGGGGAACCTTCGTGGGTTGATGATCGGTATTGGTTGAATAGGTCTGTTTTTCATTACTAGAGTATTCCAGTAAAACGAGATGGTTACACGATTTTGAATAAAAAATTCATTTCCGAGAATAGCCCTATAACCGCCGGGTGGTTTTGGTACGAGATGGAACGTGATTTTAACTCCGAATATTTTAAGACTGATAGAACCGGTTATAGGCATTGAGCTTGTAGCTATACCTCCGACTACTCCTGTATTTTCGATGTTACAGAGGACTTCGTCGCATAGTTCTTCGATACAGAGTAAGTTAAGGTCGGAACCGGTGTCGAGAAGGGCGTTTACTCCGCCTTTTCGGAGTGCTGGACTTCGTAGATGGACTGTAGGGCCTCTTCCTGTGGTTAGACACTTTGGTTCGTCCTTGCCTGGGCTCGTAGCTCTCCTGCGGTCATCAATTGAGGGCTCTGCTGTCCTGCTGGTGACGTCAAGTTGTTCTGGATTGGCTGTTGTTCCGGTCTCGGTAGGAGCGTTGGTTCCGTCATAGTCGATTGATGTTCTAAGACCTGCTTCTGGGAATTTTGCAGGATTGATCGAGGGTACTGATTTTGATAATTTCGGTATTGACTCCTTGGATACTGCTGATAATTGTTGGGAGTCCTCGCTGAAGTGGACGGAGACTGGACGGGCATACTCGCCATTGTCTCCGGTTGACGAGCGCCCGATCCGTTTAAAGGATCGTACGCATCTCGACGTTCTCCTTTTGGGCAAAATGGACAGTTACAGATTATCGTTGGGTCTGATTTGTGCCGTAATTTTGCCTCTTCCGAATCTTCATCTTCTTCAAAGCGTACCGCCCTTTTAGTGGGACCTGGTACTCCCGGATGATAACGATTTTGGTTATAATTTTGAAAAGGTCGCGGTTGATAATAATTTCGAGTCTTAGGCATATATTGCGTATTTCGCTCGGTTCCGAACGCGAAAGTAGAGCCCATCATTTGTTGTTCTACTTGATAACCCGGGCCGTAGTGACTATTTTCGTAAGTGTCAGGGAATGGGTCATCGTAATACCCAGGAGCGCTTGTTATTGGACCTTGACTATATTCCTGATATGCCAAGGTGCGAGGTAATTCGCGATAATTACCTCGATCGTCATAATCGCGGGAAGATCTTGGCATTTGCGGATAATGTCGGTTGCCATCTTGTACGGATCGCCGGTGAAATTCTACTGAGGGCGGAAGTGATTCTCCGGGTATGAGTCCATCATCTCTCATAGATCGTCTTCGTTCCGGTCTTCTATACGCGTCGTTTTCGATGGCGAGATACATGTCGTTTAACGTTTCGGCTCTTCTTATTTTACATAGACACCGTAAGAAGTCTGGTAGGTATTCGTACAGGGTAGTAGCCGCTGTTTTTTCAAATGTACGTTTTACTACGGCCCTATCAGCTTCGGGAGCATTGAGCTCGATACGACGAACCATCTCGCTTAACCGGTAATAAAAATCTTCAATGTTTTCCGTATCTTTTGGAGCCGCAGCCGCTAGATTTTTCTGCCACGTGATGTATGGGTCGCCTCTTTTGAGTTTTCGACCTAGGACTAGTAAGATATCTTCTACCGAGCCTAATTCGACATGTTCAATCAATTTCTTGGCTCGTCCATATAGTTTTTGGGCTATACGACGGGCGAAGAAGCCTTGGTTGTCTACTAGGATGCTCGGTAGCCAATTTCTTACTATCCCATCAAACACTCCAAAGTCTTTTACGGCGCTTGGCCCTTCTCCGTTAAAATAGGGGAGGGCATCGTGTAGCTCTTTTGCCAATGTTTGTATTTGAGCGTTAAGAAGTTCCTCGTTTATAGAGGCGTCGATACGAAAAGTTCTTCTAGCCATGATTCCAAATGGAAAATCGTTTGAACAAGGGACGAAAAACGTTTCTTCTTCGTCCTCGAAAAGTTCCACGATCCTAGGGTGGTCTAACCTGAGGTAAAATTTAACTATTCCGGGTAAATTTGAATTTAGACAAAGGTTAAGAAAAAAATTTTCGCTCAAAGAACTCAAAATAAAAGAAAACCCTTTTTTTTTTTTTTTTTTGAAAGAAAAATTTTATGTCAGCAACGATGATAAAAAAAAATGAAAAGGAATTCTAACAGCTTCACCTGTTCCTAGTTTCCGGCAAAAAAATTTTAATTTTTATTATTAATTTTATATAAAAATCTCTGATAAGATTAGAGTCAAATTACACCAATGTATAAACACTAAAACTTAAAGTAAAATTTAATTTTTGCTTACTCAGCGGAATGTAAGATGATGAAATAATGTAAGAGTCTTATAAAAATTTATAACGACCAAAAGAAATTTCTAACGATTTTCCTTTTTTCATATGAGTTCTTTCTGAGTTTGGCTTTCTAAGATTTAGAAGAAAGATGATTAACCAAAAATTTAAGTTTATAGGTTCGGGGTGGAGATTTAGGGTCGATCGGATGGATTTTTTACTCGACCGGCGCCTTGATAGGGGTTTGGGCTTAGCAAATCTTTAATATTGTTCCGTAAAGTTCAGCAACGGCCGTAACGTTTTCTATAATCTTTGGACCGCTAGCCTTATTGTCGTTTACCTTTTTCGCGGGTTCCGTATCTTCCTCCCAATATCTAGTTTCAATAAGGGGGCGGTGGTATACCCTGCCGTTAATAACGTCCGAATGTATCTTTTTCAGATGGTATCGATAGCCCGATCGTCTACTTTTTCCCATCGACCTCCAAAAATCTCAAAAAATGTCGGTAGACATTTATTCGAAGTAGATTTATTCGAATAGTAGATTTATTCGAAAACGATGATCTAAGTTTCGAATCGTCAAATTGTGATTCGGTCGTTCGACAGGAAGGGATTTAATTTTCCTACAGTTAATGTGTGTATTTTAGTGGAACGAGTATACGAATATTACATATATTATAACAGATAGAATAAAAGTTTTCTTGATGTTGAAGTATTTGTGTCTCGAGTCAGCAAAAAGATTTTGAAAAAAAAATTTAAAAAAAAAAAAAGAATTTTGAATGTTAAAATTGTTTTATACCCCCGAGGATGTGTGGTCAAGAGAAGGTGCTGAATTCAAAGCACCCTTTCCAATAGTTTTGTGAGAGTTTCTTTTGTAAAGGAAAGTGCTAGTAAAAACACCTTTCCAGAACTAGGAAACGTCTGTGAGAGTTTTGTAAAAGGAGGTGCTAGATTTGCAGCACACTTCTCGTAAAATGTTGTGTAAATGCAAGGGGCGAAAAAAAAATTTTTTTTCAAAATTTGAAAATAATTGAGGTTAAAGTTATGACTACTTAGTTAGCAAAAAAAAAAATTTTTAATTTTTATTTCTCGATGCCGAAGTAAATTGAATTTTTGCTGACAGGAGTTGCGAATACAAATTCCGCTTGTCATTAACCAACTCGGGGAAAGACGCGTCAGCGAATTCTTTCTTGTAATATTTAATGTCTAAAGAAAAGTGTACGTTAAGAACCTGTAGGATAGAGATTTGTCGATAATAGGGATCTGCACCAGTGACAGTAAGCGCCCCAAGCGGAAAAAATTTTAGACGAAAAAATAAATGTTGACTTTATCGCTCAAAATGAGACAGCGAATAAGCGACATTCACAACGCCTATTCAAATTTTTGAACCGAAATGATTGGAAAATCAAAACGATTTTACGTATAGCTGTAATGATATTACTTTTCACGTAAACAACCAATCTAGAATAGTTTCAAATAGGAGGATCTGACGTTTAATCAGAATCTTATGAATTTTTCACTTGTGATTTATAAAAACTGGTTCGGAAAATAAAATTTAATTTTTAAATGTATGTGTAAGAATTATCACATACAAATAATTCAGTGAATTCCTTACAAAAAATAATGCAGAATTGATTTTTCCTGAACAGCGTACGGTCAAAATCGTATCGACTTCCCAACGCACTTTTAATTTACTAAAAGTTGTTCAGGAATTAATTCTAATTTTTAAATTCATGTGTGAGAATTATCACTTACGAATAATTCAATACAATTCATATGAATAATTATGCAAAATAATTGCTTCTGAACAGCGTACTGTCGAAATTATATAGATTATCGACGCACTTTTATTTTCCTGAAAGGTGTTCAGAAAATGAATTTTAATTAATAAAATAATTTATGAGTATTATTTCATGCAAATAAATCAATAAATTTCTTCTAAATAATAATGAAAAATTTATTTTTTCAGAACAGGGTCTTGTCAAAATCATATAGACTAACTTCGCAGTTTTATTTTACTAGAAGATGTTCAAAAAATAAATTTTAATTATTAACATTACATGTAAAAATCATATTATTCAAATAATTATATAAATATGTAACAAGTAATTATACAAAATTAATTGCTTCTGAACAGAATATTGTCAATATTATAGACTATCTATGCACTTTCATATAACTTAAAGGTGTTCAGAATAGAAATTTTAAGTTCACAATTTTTTTGTAAGAAATATCACAAGCAAATAATTTAGAAATACACCTGCAAATTTAATTGTTTTTTAACAGTGTATTGTCAAAATCGTATAGATTTTTCTACGCACTTTTACTTCAATAAAAGTTGTTCATAAAATGAATTTTAATTTCACAATTAATTTATGGGAATTATATCATACAAATAATACTATAAATTTCTTAGAAATGCTCATGCAAAATTAATTGTTTCTGAACGGCGTATTGTCAAAATTACATTGACTACCAACGCACTTTTATTTCACTAAAAGGTGTTCAGAGTAGAAATTTAAGTTCGACAATTAGTTTATAAAAGTTATTACATGCAAATAATTTTATAAATTTCTTAGGGATAATCGTGCAAAATTAATTGTTTTTGAACAGCGTATTGTCAAAATCGTATAGATTTTTCTACGCACTTTTACTTCAATATAAGGTGATCACATAGAAAATTTGAATTTCACAATTAATTGATGGGAATTATATCATACGAATAATGCTATAAATTCTTAGAAATACTCATGCAAAATTAATTATTTCTGAATGGCGTATTGTCAAAATTACATTGACTACCAACGCACTTTTATTTCACTAAAAGGTGTTCAGAGTAGAAATTTAAGTTCGACAATTAGTTTATAAAAGTTATTACATGCAAATAATTTTATAAATTTCTTAGGGATAATCGTGCAAAA
>JZSA01002836.1:0-21279 GCA_000956155.1 Cotesia vestalis | reverse complement strand
AAAAATAGTATACACTCCTCGGGAAGTAAATAAGAAAGCCTCAGATCACATGTTTGTTGACCTCGGCTTCGCCTCGGCCAACAATTGCATGTGCTCTGAGACATTTCTTACTTTTATTCCCTAGGGGTGTAATATACTATTATGTTAAAAATAAATAAATTTCTAATAAATCATTATACAAAATTAATTGTTTGTGAACAGCGTATTGTCAAAATCGTATAGATTTTTCTACGCACTTTTACTTCAATAATAGGTGTTCATAAAATGAATTTTAATTTCACAATTAATTTATGGGAATTGTATCATACAAATAATTCTATAAATTTCTTAGAAATACTCATGCAAAATTAATTGTTTCTGAACGGCGTATTGTCAAAATTACATTGACTACCAACGCACTTTTATTTCACTAAAAGGTGTTCAGAGTAGAAATTTAAGTTCGACAATTTGTTTATAAAAATCATTACATGCAAATAATTTTATAAATTTCTTAGGGATAATCGTGCAAAATTAATTGTTTTTGAACAGCGTATTGTCAAAATCGTATAGATTTTTCTACGCACTTTTACTTCAATATAAGGTGTTCATATAAAAAATTTGAATTTCACAATTAATTGATGGGAATTATATCATACGAATAATGCTATAAATTCTTAGAAATACTCATGCAAAATTAATTGTTTCTGAACGGCGTATTGTCAAAATTACATTGACTACCAACGCACTTTTATTTCACTAAAAGGTGTTCAGAGTAGAAATTTAAGTTCGACAATTTGTTTATAAAAATTATTACATGCAAATAATTTTATAAATTTCTTAGGGATAATCGTGCAAAATTAATTGTTTTTGAACAGCGTATTGTCAAAATCATATAGATTTCACTACACACTTTTATTTCACTAAAAACTTTTAAGAATTGAATTACAATAATTAAAGTTATATTTAAAAATTTTTCATGCAAATAATTCTATAAATTTCTTAGTAATCATCATGCACAATAAATTTTACCTGAGCTCACTCTAGTTAACATTGTGTTGATACCTCAACTAACTTTTATATTATTAACTTCTTATTAATAACTTATTTTAAACTGTACTCATCTACTAAATGGTAATCCTCCTTGTTGACAATCCATCTATGGAGTCGATGATCTACCCTTATTTTTGGCAGCCTATTAAGACCTAACAAAAATTATGTTTATGTTTTTGTTTAGTTATCTATTTCTCATATGAAAAAAATTTACCTTTTTTGAAATCCACACAACTCTCTGGTGTCTTCCAACTGAGTTATAGCCGCACCAAACCACAGTTGTTTGAGTACAACTTTCTTCCAAGCTGAGATGTAGACGAGATGGAGCTTAGTTTTCATGAAAACCTGAGGGTTACGTGAACCTAGAAAAATATTGTGATGTCAGTATGTAAGTTTTTTAATTTAGTAAATAAATATATTGATAAACAAATACATATCAAATAAATTTATCAATCTTAAATGTGGGCAAGGCTTGATTGTGTCATCTTTCTTACAAGCTCGTTAGCTGACATTAGTGTATTACTTCACTTGTTGACACTAATTAACTCAATAACATTTTTAATTCACATTACAAAAAAACAAATAATATCCAGAATTGGCGTATAGAAAATAAATTTTCACAGAACAACGTATTGTCAAAATTGTATAGATTTCTCGACGCACTTTTACTTTACTAGGAGGTGTTCAAAAAATAAATTTTGATTATTAAATTCATGTGTATGAATTTTTACATACAAGTAATTCAGTGAATACTTCAAAAATAACAGTGCGGAATTAATTTATCTTGAACATATTGTCATAATCATATAGAATTACTTGGCACTTTTATTTCACTAGAAGTTGTTCAAAAAATTAATTTTTATTATTAAAATGATATGTAGAAATTATTCTATGCAAAAAATTAAATACATTTCTAATAAATGATTATACAAAATTAATCTCTTCTGAACAGCGTATTGTCAAAATCGTATAGATTTTTCTACGCACTTTTACTTCAATAAAAGGTATTCATAAAATAAATTTTTATTTTACAATTTATTTATGGGAATTATATCATACTAATTATTCTATAAATTTCTTAGAAATAATCATGTAAAATCAATTGTTTTTGAACGGCGTATTGTCAAAATTACATAGACTATCTGCGCACTTTTATTTTACTAAAAGGTGTTCAAAATTAATATTTAGATTTCACAATTCATTTTTAATAATTTTTACATGCAAATAATTTTATAAATTTCTTATATATACAAAATTAATTGCTTTTGAACAGCGTATTGTCAAAATTATATAGACTATCTACGAACTTTTTTTTTCTAAAAGATGTTCAGA
This sequence comes from Cotesia vestalis, assembly GCA_000956155.1. Lineage (NCBI taxonomy): Eukaryota > Metazoa > Arthropoda > Insecta > Hymenoptera > Braconidae > Cotesia > Cotesia vestalis. The sequence goes on along the minus strand of JZSA01002836.1, from coordinate 18,918 downwards.
ATATAAATTTTGATTTCTCAATTTATTTATAAAAATTATTACATGCAAATAATTTTATAAATTTCTTAGGAATAAACGTGCAAAATGAATTGTTTCTGGACAACGTTATCGTCTAAATCGTATAAATTTTTCTATGCACTTTTACTTCAACATAGAGTGTTCAGCAAATAAATGTCAATTTCACAATTTAATCGTGTGAATTATTGCATGCAAATATTTTAATATATTTCATAGAAATAATCATGCCAAATATATTTTACCTGAGCTGACTCCAGTCAACATTGTGTTGACATCTCTAGTCTCTTTTATTTTAATAACGTGTTATTAATCTCGTACTTTCAACTCTACTCATCTACCGAATGGTAATCTACTTAAATGACAATCCTTCCATGAAGTCGATGATCTGTTCATACGTACTAATTGACCCATGCTTTTGGTTTCTTATTCTCACCTAAAAAAAATTATGTTCATGTTTTTGTTTTGTTATAAATTTCTCATATAAAATAAAAAATTTACCTTTTTTTAAATCCACACACTTTTTTAATATCTCCCAACTGACTCATAGCCGCAACAAACCACAGTTGTTTGAGTACGACTTTCTTCCAAGCTGACATGTAGATGAGACGGAGCCTCATTTTCATGAAAACTTGGAGTGTACGTGTACCTAGAAAAATAATGTGACGTCAGTATGTGAGTTTTATAATTTAACAAAGAAATATACGAATAAATAAATACGTACCAAAAAATTCTTTAAAATCAAATATGGGCAAGGCTTGATTTTTTCTTGTATCTAATTCGCTTACAAATTCGTTCGCTGACATAATTGTATTTTTACACTTGTTGACACTCGTTAACTTAATAACATTTTTAATTCACGTTACCTAAAAAAATATCAACAATTGGCGCATAAAAAATAAATTTTAATTCCACAATTCAGTTGTAAGGATTATTGCATACTAATAATTTGATAAATCAATTATTATTTATTTTTGTAAGAAAGAGACGGGAATATTATAATGATTGCACATTGAAAGTTACAATGAATATTAGGTAGAATAATTACATGAATAAAAGGTGCATGCCAATTCGACAGAATTTGGAATCCGTGCAAGTCAAAACAATACTCTAATTAAATTTCAAGTCTAGATCTAAAAATGCAATTCTATAAAGCGCCCAGCGGAGCGGGCGAGTAACAGCTTGTAATTTATAATTTGACTATTGCTACATCAAAATATAAAAAAATCACTTTCTACACAATCAAGAGTTAGACTAATTGCTAATTAGAACGTCGAATTGTTTCTGAACAGCCTATTGTCATAATCATATAGACTGACTACGCACTTTTATTGTACTAAAAGGTGTTCAGAAAATAAATTTTAATTATCAAAATTTTTTATGTGAATTGTTACATCCAAATAATGGTGCCGCGATTAGTCAACCGAGGACTTTTCAACCGCGACAGTTCAACCGCGACATTTCAACCGGTGATACTTCAACCGAGCGAAAATTCAACCGAGCGACAATTCAACCCATGACAATTCAACCACACGATAGTTCGACCGGCGACGGTTTAACCGATGACTTTTCAACCAAAATAATTTTTTCCCTTCACTATGTTTATTTTCTCATAATTTCTATTATTCCTAAAATTCCCGCAATTATGTGATCCCAACTATATGAGTTGGTCTAATATCGAATAAACACACACAAAAACCATGTTAAAAAGGCGCATGTTAAAAGTTACGGAACCCAATTTAAACGAGAAAGGACTTGTCACTTCGTTGAAAAGTCATTGGTTGAATTGTCGTCGGTCGAACTGTCATGTGGTTGAAATGTCGTTCGGGTAAAATGTCGTCGGTTGAATTATCGTCGGTTGAAATGTCGCTCGGTTGAAATGTCGCGGTTGAACTGTCGCGGTTGAAATGTCCTCGGTTGAACTGTTACAGAACCCAAATAATTTGATAAATTTCTTAGAAAGAATCATGCATAATTAATTGTACCTGAACTGCGTATTTTAAAAATCACGTAGACTAACTATGCACTCTTATATAACTAAAAGGTTTTCAGAAAATAAATATTGATTTCTCAATTTATTTGTGAGAATTATCACGTGCAAATAATTTAGTAAGTTTCTTAGGAATAATTATACAAAAATAATTCCTTCTGTGCTACCTTCAATCAATATCATAATGATTTCTCAACTCACATGTATTCCACTGACTTTTTATTAATGATCTTCTTTGAACTTTACTCATCTAATGAATACTAATCTTTATAGTTTGACAATTTATTTATGAAGTCCACGATCCTTCGATACTGACTAATTCATCTATACTCTTGGTTGATTCTTCAGACCTGAAAAAAGAATATCGTTATGTTTTTGTTAAGTTATAAATTTGTCATGTTGAAGAAAATTAACCTTTTTTCAAATCACACACTTTTCTGGTGCCTTTAAATTCACTCATTGTCTCACCAAACCATTGTTGTTGGAATACGACTTTCTTCCAAGCTGACATGTAGATGACACGGAGCCCAATTTTCATAAAAATCTGGAGTGTATGTGTACCTAGAAAAAATAGTGATATGTCAGTATGTAAGTCTTTTAATTCAGCAAAAAAATATATCAATAAACAAATACGTACCAAATGAAGTGATTAAACTCAAACATGGGCAAGGCTGGATTGTTCCTTGTGTGTAACTTCCTTACAAGCTTATTCGCTGACATAATTGTATCACTAAATTTGTTTACAGTATTTAACTTATAAAAAATTTTAATTCACTTCACGAAGAGAAAAATGTCAAAAATTAGTATATAAATATTTGAGTTATTTAAAAAAACAACATTTTTTATGTGTATGCAGCAGTGCACTTGATCCTTTGTTTTGTTTTTAGGTTATGTTATGTTTCACACTATTCATTCACATTTGCTGAGGATATTTCATCATGCCCATGTGACTCAATTACATACACTATTTTAGTATAAATTTTTATAATTTAACTGTTGACATCACAAATAAAACTTGCTTATTATTTTTACTATCAACAGCGCGGGGCCTTATTGCATGGACGTTAGCGCGTGGTTAACAGCATATCTTGATTTAGGGTGGCAATTTTTAAACCATCAGTAACATTTGATGTCGTTTCTTTTTATTATTTATAAAATTATTATTTCTTTTTTAATTAATAAAAGTTGTAATAAACTGAATTTAACTTTTGATTTTTTTTATTTATCTATGATCGCAGTATACTTGCGTTTATTACTCATTCGTTTTCTTATCATGAAATTACAATTCAACTAATATTCAATCGAACTTCCAATAAATGATCTTATAAGTATAATGACAAACATAATTTTTATCTAGGTCTACTATTCTCTCTCTTCATAGATATTTCCTTAATCATAAAAATTAAATTCATTTGCTATATTCAATTACATTTCTACACGGAGGCAATTAAGTAATTAAAATTACTATTCAGTTGTGGTTAAATTTTCTATAGTTAAATAAAGATAAAAGAAATTTTGTAAGTCAAATGACACAAAATCACTCTTGAGATTGAAAATAATTTTTGTGAGATTTTTTTATAAATTAAAATTCCTCTGCTTATTTTACACTGTCCTCTGATTCTTGACACTAATTTTGGAGCTATTTGATGGATCCACTCAAAAAATAAAACAAATTTTGCAACTCAAGTGACACAGAATCACACATGAGACAGACAATAATTTTTTGGAAATCCTTCACAGCAACATCAAAAATTTAGGTCTCTCTGGTTTCTTTACACTATCCACTGAAATTTTATGATACTGATGTGCATTATTAATCACTGCAATTATAAATTTTTTACATTTTCTATTCCTCAAATATCATATAAAATAAAAATATTTTTGTAAATATTAACATAACATACACCCAATTTTTTAATATTTTAATTTTAGCAATGATCTACATGTCAAATTATCGCTTTGATAAGATGTATCTTCCATACAATTTAACGCTATTTTATTTTTAGATTGATTCTGTCACTTTTCAATAAAATTTCTGAATGTATAATTAAAATTAACCTATAAATTTTAGTTTCTGTCAAATTATCTTCTCATCAATCACATAAAATTTATTTTTTTATCTTGATTAAAATAAAATTCAGCCACCACTTTCAATAGATTTTTTATATTATTAATCATAACAATTAATGCAACCAACAATAAAATAAAAAAATAAATAACAATAAATCTCCAACTCTTTTGATTTATGTCTCTGTCAGCGCCTTACATATATTGTAATTTTCGAGATTCTTTTCTTTATTATAAAAATTAAATTTACCCACTACTCGGCCAAATTTAACAACTGATATTCATAAACTTTTCCATATCGATTCTATTTTCCGAAAATAAATACATTTTTTTCTATTGCTTCATCAGTGTAAGTTGAAGTCACTCACTTCCTTACGACGTTTTCAAGTGAATTATTTAAAATAATTGCTAATAACTTTTTACTCATATGATATATCTACTATCATATTTTATAAATCCATATTTCTTGTTATTATTAACAACAAATTCACTTACCAATCAAATAAATAATTACTAATATTAGCAAACTTCACAATTTGTTGTAAACTTATTTTTCATTATACCATACAATTTTTTTTTTGTCATAAAAATTAAATTAAACGACCATTCTTTCTTATTTCCAAAGGAAATCTTGAGGATAAATGCGAAAATTTTGTTTTATCATTTTAAAAATGAAAATCACCATTTGATTAAATAATAAATAAATAAAATATATAAGTACGGATACATGTCATTTTTATTCTTTGAATTATGAATACAAGTACAACGGAATTATTAGGTGAACCTATAGATAAATTAAAAGTATTAAAATTAAAAGTATTGTAATTATTGTATGTAGATTGATATGAAATTAACGAGTATTTGAAAACTGTTGCAACTGACCAGCAATTAATGTTATCATGAATTTTATATTAAAAATGTTTCATCGATATTTTAGTTTAATAATTTAAAAATTAAAAATATCTTGGTGGATAGTATGCAGGCTGATATGACATCGGTGGGTAGTAATATGGAGGGACTTGGGGTGTTGAATACTGAGGGCCTGGTGGCATAGGATACTGAGGAACCGGTGGCATAGGATACTGAGGGACTGGTGGCATAGGATACTGAGGGACTGGTGGCATGGGATATTGAGCAACTGGTGGCATAGAATACTGGGGAGCTGGTGGCATGGGATATTGAGAAACTAATGGCAAATGATATTGTGCATATTGCGGATAAGGGGTGTATTGGGAAGAATCTTGAGAAGAGTGACGGATTGGTGGATGATTAGATAAGTAAGAAGCTGAAGCAGGTGTGGATTGACTTTTGAATTCAGAGTTAGAGCTGTTACTAGTCGTGGAAACGCTTTGCGAGATTTCTTGATGCTGAGATTCTTTGCCGTGTATTTGTTTGTATTTTTCCTCGACCTCTTCTTGCAGTTTTTTTACCGTCTCAGATCTGAAAGATTCGAACAATGTTCTATTTAATTTTCTAATTGTTTTTATTGAGCGGTTGAAGTTTTTGAATTGACCCGGACGAAGATTTTGTTGTATTTTTCGGTTCTGATTTGTTTCAACTCTTGGTGCGACAGGATCTGCTTGAGGTCTTTCGGGTTCTAAAAGCAAGTTGTCTTGACGTGCTGGAGGCACTTGTTGCTGAGCAGCAAGTACTCTTGGTGCGACAGGATCTGCTTGAGGTCTTTCGGGTTCGAAAGGCAAGTTCTCTTGACGTGCTGGGGGCACTTGTTGCTGAGCAGCAAGTACTCTAGGTGCGACAGGGTCTGCTTGAGGTCCTGCAGGGGTCACAGCTTCATGTCGACGAGTTGATCGTCGCACCGTGTTCAATTGCTGACGCCCGGTGACGGTACGTATCTGTCATTTCCCACGACCTTAAACAATAATTTTCTTGTTAATAGATAATAATTAAAATTTCAATGTTAGTAATGTTATTGATATAAAGTTTTTTACCTTTTCCTCGGTTATACGGATTCATAATTTATATGGAACTCTCGAAGTTGCGTTAATTAATACACTGCAACCAAAAATTATTGTATGGAAATTATAAATGTCATTATTTTTATTTTTTATTTTCAGTGTATTATTGTCATTTTATAATTAATGTTATGATAAATTTAATAATTTCGTTTAATACATCTAGTATATTTATCAAATTGATTGATTAAAAGTAATAATTAGGTTATTTGTTAAAGTAACATTCAGTAGTAAAAATTTATTTTTTATAATTAACACTTACTGAAAGATCAATGCAGTTATTAACTCTACTGGATCTGAATTTGTAGTTTTTATTCTACGAAACGTGGATTTCTAAAGAAGATTGAACTAAATAGACAAAGTAACCGTCAAAAGCCAAAGAAATGACTTTTTTTATTTCTGGCTTGGGTCTGAGAAAGTTTTAACAATCTGATCACCAGATGGTAGTTCAGTCGGTAGAGAAATAACAAGCGATTTTTTTTTTAAATAGAAAATTCTAAATATTTTTGTATGTCTATTAATTTAATATTATGTAATTTAGGCACTGAAAAACATACACTTAATTTGCCAAGTGTTTATTCGATTACTTATGCATTAAATTAGGATGATTCCTATATACTAAAATTGATGGGTGATTGAAGTTAGCTTAGTATCGAAATAACTCGAAAATATGGACCCTGATTCCTTATTGGTTCAAGATTAGAGCGCGCGCGTAGCGCGCTATTCAAATTTCTAGTAAAGTTGAAAAAGTATACCGTAAGTGACCCCGGTACAAACAGCAGAGAGAGAGAGACTCAAGCAGGGATGCGAGCTATTAAACGAACTATCATATCTCATACTCAGGGTGATAATTTGAATCCAATTGTATATGTCAGTTTGGTTGATTTTATGGATGTATTGAAAACAATCAAACCATCAGCAATGAAAGAAATTTCTGTTGAAGCAACTGACGTTAAATTGCCTGATATAGGTGTTCAAGAATCATTGAAATAAAAATTAAAGCAAGCTGTTAAGTGGCCTTTGATACGTCCAGAAGCATTTATACGACTAGAAATTACTCCTCCAAAAAGAATTTTGATGTGCAGTCCCTCAGGTTGTTCCAAAATGATAATAGCTAAAGTCTTTGTGTCAGAAAGCAAGCTCAATTTTATAAACATTAAAGTGAATTATTTTCAAAATAATAAACTCATTTAATTATACAAATATGTTATTTTGGCACGATATTTAAATTTCTACAGTTCAGAATTATTATCAAAGCGGGTCCGTGAATCTGAACGAGCGGTGCGCAAAGTATTTTGTAAAGAATACAAAGTTGCACCATCAATTGTGTTTATTGATGAAATCGATGCTATTAATGTTGAAAGAACCCCTTGAGGAAATATTTCTCTGCTAAAAGTCAGAAAAAAATTTTAAAATTGTGAAAAAAAATTCTGAAATTTTTTTATTCTCAGAAAAAGTCTGAAAAAGTCTTTTAAAATCTGAATTATTTTTTATTTGATATAATAAGTCGGAATATTAGGAATATTTCGGAATCTGTGAGAAAAAGTTTTCTTCGTTAATAAGACTTTCTGAAGAGAATTAGTGCGACGACTGGAACGTATTTAGTGTGCGTGGTTACGAAATATTTTATTTTTTTGAAATTCCTAAAATCTATCTACTAGGACTTTTAAAAAAAATTGAAGTACACAATGACGCACATAGAGATGAAATTATAATGTTTTTATTTAAATTACTTTTTTTTTCACTTATCACTTCACATGTTATACATAAAATATTTATTTCTTTTATTAAAATTATAGATTCGTAAAAAAAAATATTAAGAGATATAATTTTTAATATCAAAATTTTTACGCCCAATTTCCGGCTATAACTCTATACGTGAAACATCATTTCATGTTATCTTAAAGAGTCTATATTAAAATCATTACACTATTATTTTCATTATTTATATTAAACTTTATTTAGTCGAGGGGCCGCATTATATTTTCGTATAATTATGAGGTCGATGCCTCAGTAATGTTTTATTTTTTTGTTTAATTCTCTGAATCTAACTGTCGCACAAGTTTTTTTAAAAACCCAGGCCTTTCATTGTTTAAGAGGATTTGTTTAATAAATATTTTTTTTGGGGATTAGATTTTTTATTATTTATTGAACGGTACTTAAGCAAAAAAAATTTATATAAAATGAAGTTAAATTTGAATATTTTTTTATGTGTGAATTTTTGAAAATCTCAAAACCTCGATTTAAAAAAAATTTGATTGTTTTTTACAGGGGTACAAATTTATTGATGATGATAAGCTTATTGGGCTTGAGTAGAAAACTAATTCTTCAAAAATTAATATTTAATATATTTCTCAAATTTAATAATGATAAAATATCTATTGCAGCTGATTCATTTGGAAAATATTGATATGTATTCAATGTATCAACTCTTACAAAACTAGATCAACATTATTTGATGCTTCATTTTCATTATTGAGTTAAGAAAATGAGAATTTAGATATATTATTGCGTATTGTTGATGAATTCGCTTTCAAATTTTGCACACTAAGGCTATCACCAATAAATTTTTCACCCTACAATAAATAATCAAACTTTTTCTAAATTGATTTTTTTCAAATATTAAAAAATTATTTTAGCAAATCCTCTTAAATAATTAAAGACCCGGGTCTTCACAAAAACTTTTGGAATATTTAGATGTAGCGAGTCAACAAACATATGACTTAGTTAAGGTACCAGCCTTTCAATCAAATGAAATGCGGCACCTACATTAATTTAAATTAATTGACAATAAACTTAATAATGCTTAAAAAATAACAATTTAAAGATTTTAAATTATAAAAAATAAATAATTTATATTTTAATGGTAAATATTGCACAATTACAACACCACTTGTTTTTTCGCTGATGTAATTGCTCTACCCAAGTAAGTGTTCATTTTTTTCAACTCGATTTGTATTCTTTCTTCCGAGTAATTACGGTCAGTGAGAAATTCTTCGAAATGATACGATAGAAGCTCTACTTTTCGAGGTGTCAGAGCTTGTTTGTCCCCGGTATTTTTCTGCCTACGGACCACTTTATTAATTAGTTCTTCCCGCGGCCATATAGCATGTGTTTTTTTTGTGATAAACTCAGATGGTCGATCAGATCTAGCGGCTTCTCTTTGTGCAGCACTTGGAATATATAAACCATCACCAATCAGGAACTGATCGTTTTGAAGATGATTTATGTTTCGATTTCGATTTCGTTCTCGTTGTAGAGCATTTAGTCGAAATTGTTGTCTTGCGGCCAACTGTATACGCTGTTGTCGTAGAGCTTCTTGCTGCTGTCGCTGCTCTGCTTCCTGTCGTTGGAGCTCTCGCCGTCGCTGTGCTTCTAGCCGTTGTTGTTGCTCTGCTTCCTGCTGTTGATCGTCTTCCTGCGGTTGCACGTGTAACGGTAGTGGTAGTTCAAAGTTTAACTTTTCTTCATTTTCTAATGGTTCTATCCCTTGATCTTTGTCTTCTCTTGATCTTTTCTTACTTTGATCATCTTCCAAAACTAGCCGTTGCTCAAACTTTCGCTGTTGAAAATTTATTTATTAAATAAATTAGTCGGTAAATTAAATTTGTAATCATTTCGGATTAGTAATAATGTCAAATTTTTTTTTCTTTAATCAATTAGAAACTTTGTATAATTAATCAGCTTGTAAATAAATGGTAAAAACATTTTTTTTTGACGTACGAAAAAAAATTCTCACAGTCAAAGGTACGCACATGAGATAAGATAACATTTTTTTTTGTATTTTTCTATAGACTTATACATTGAACACATTTTTTCATCGATTGGTTAAAGAAAATTTTTTTATATACCTTTTTAATACTAGTAAAACGATGTTTATATGGACTAAAAAAAATTAGATTGATGATAATATGGTCAATAAACAAATTATATACATCCTAAAGATGATTGTATTAAAGTCTGCCAGAAGTAATTACTGAAGACTATCGTGTTTTTTCGTAATGAAAAAAAAAAAAAAAAAAAAAAAAGCTGATGTAACTTTTAATTTTTTCGTGTTTATCGTTAATTTTTTTTTATAAACGTTATAAAAGACGTTTTATATGATATATGTGGTATGACAAATTATAAGGCAATCATCCAAAAAGTTTATATTTCTTTAGAAAAAGTTACCGATATAAGAAAGAAATCTCCTTAAAAAAGTTATATTTTATTTTTTAGATGTATTATCTCAACTTGGCATACAATGCGTGCAAATCTTTCAACCAAACAATTTTTCGACTACTTTTTTAATTATTATTAATTTTTTTTTATTATTAACTTGAATGTTTTTTTGCGGATCCCACAAGATTTTTAAATAAGTTGTGTTAAAAATAAATTAAAATTATGGATATAAAAATTCGTATATTGATTGAAAAAAAATCTTAATGATCAAAACTTTATAAATACCTATGTAAAATGCTGTAAGAGCGGAAAAACTAAGAATCAGGTTTCGGTCTGGTTATCTCAATTAAAATGCGAAATAAATTATCAAAAATAACACTAGAGATTTATTAACAATAATTACACTAAATATTTAACTATTTCAATAGCGGATTGGTTAAATAAAAGCGGATGTATAAAGCACAGCGTGGTTAGCAAAGCGAAGCCGGTTGACACGTGGTTGAATACACTGCCGGCACTGGGAAAAGCGGTAATTACTGCACAATTGATTTAATTAAGCTGCAACAAAACTAAACACAATTATTAGAAATTAATTTAAGCAAGTTAAATTATCTTAGAAGCGAAAAAGCGGTTAAATTATAAAGCGAAATTTTATAAAGCAAAAAGCGACTTGTCAAGCGGGAAGATGGAGGTGAAAGCTAATAATAATAGTTCGTCTTCTTCCTCGTAGACTTGGGAAGAAGGCTTTTGCGCATGTCTAGCGAGAGCGAAAGAAATTTTGAGCCTTACGAAATAAAAATTTGAAAAAAAATTCTATCCAGATATCATCAAAAAATGTATAAGTTTCATGATATGTTTAAATTTTACGGACAATCATGTGATAAATAAATAAAAGAAAAAAAACGCACAAAAATACAGTTATCAAAATGACTTTATAAAATTATGTTTATAGTCGTCATCCTCATGAAAGAACTTGAGCCCAGAACGTTTATATAATATATATCTAGGGGAATTGTTTATGTGTACACTGTAGAAAATTAAATGTAGAAATTAAGATGATGCCAAAACGGAGATAGATTTTTGTAAAAAACAAATCAGAGTACGTTTTTTATTGGATTTAAATCTATTTTATTTACTGAAAAAAAGTTCTTTATGCTAAGTATCAATAAATAAGTTATTTAAAATTTATGTTTGTGAATATTAATAATATTTTTTTCTAGTTTGTTGACTTTAAAAATGATTTACGTTGTAAAAGATTTTGTTTTTAAGTCATATAGACAAATTTTAACATAATATCTCACATAATCACACGTATCTTACCAATCATTATACAATAATAATAATAATTTTAAGCATTTTTTTTTTTTAAGCACTGAAATTTGAATTAAACAATACATTTTCACTTTATATAATTTACTTATTATTAGAAATGTATGCAGATATATATAGGTCAGGATATCAAATTTACATTTCAAACAATTACAAGAAGTGGATTCTTCCTTGAGTCATCATTTAATTAGGTTTCGTACATATACTTCTTTTTTATTATTTTCTATTTCTCACTTACTTACTGATTCGTGTATTGCTCTTACATTACTCTTACATTTTACATTTTTAATATAGAGTACATACTTTATTTCTAACTAAACTACCCTTCAGGTGAGCTTTTAGGATTTCGTCAACCCGCATTTTTCTTGATGAAACCAAATTTCGTTTCTTATTCTGGAAAAAAAATATATATGTCATGAGAAGTATTTTAAGGCTGACTAAAAATGCTTAACAAAATTACTTGTATATACTTTTCTAACTAGTTTAGCCTTTGGAACACCTGTTTCTTCATTTTCCGATGAAGAGGTACAGAGCGACGAATGATTTGTTATTTTTTGAATCCGATAACGCAATTGCTTATCGCAACTTAAGTTAGGATCTTTCAATTCCTCGACAGAATCTGAAGTTTAAAATCAATTAGCTATCATGAATCAGTGTAGATGAATTTTAATAATATTTTTACATAATTATGATTTAAAAAAATAATTAACCAATAAACATATCTAAGATCTCTTAATTATTAACACTTTCAAATAATTTTCAACGAGTTTTCAACAAATTTTTTTTTTTAATAATAATTAATTATTATATTAATTGATTATTAATTAATAATTATTTAATTCATTATATAATTAATTAATCAATTTAAAATTAATTTGAAATAATAAAATTATATAATTAATTAATTATTAATTAATTATTATATTATTAATAACTTCCTATAATAAGTGTAGGTTTTTTTTAATCAAACATGTTAGAAACAACAGCCCAGTGAAGAAACGTAGACCAAGATGTTTCTGCAGCACTCACACATGACCCGCACGATCTTCGCACACATTCCACACACTTAATGACTCCCCGAGAAAAAATGTTTCTATATAATCATATACAGGCTGATTTAGAATGACCTTCACAGTTGTAAACTGTAGATAGAGGAGACGATTCTAAGAATAAAGTTTCTTAGTCGCTTTTCGATATTCTCAATAGTTTTTGAGTTATTCAAAATGTAAATTGACCAATCACAGACAAGCTTTAGGAATTAAAAAAAATAAAAAAGAATAATAAATAAGTTTAGCAACACTGCCGATTTCAAGTCAAACGATATTTATTTAATTTGAAAAGTTCGATTTCTCACAGAAAAGAAACAAAACACGCAATTACAACCTCGAACGTATTCGTATATTTACTAGTCATAAATTAGTTATTTAATTGTCAATTTAAAAAAGTTGTCATTTGTAACTCCATTTTAGAGGAAACTTGTAGCTTTGCACCGAAAGGTGCTTGTAACTTTTTTCAGGGTAAATTTAGGATAAAATGTCATAAGTAGGGTCGAGAATTTAGTTTTTTTAGAAGAGAGAGACAGAAGATAGGCGTAACCAAGCGTTCTGATTGGTCGTAATAAATAAATTTTTTTTTGTTTATCGTTATTGAGTGGAGACAGCAGCTTGAATAAAAAAAAAAAATTAGATTGCTAATCCAACATGAAAATATAAAAAATATGTCAAAAAAAAACCGATTAGTTTGCAGATGTGAATGTGCTTGTAAACAAATACAAGTCTGTGCTGCTCAGATAAATAAAGAAGAGAATTTGAAACATCGTGTTGTAACTAAAATGATTAATGAAATGAATCAAAAGTGAACAGTGATAAGCTGGCGATTTTGCCGGAGATCACGTAAAGGAATTGCTCCCGGTCTCACTAGTAATTTTGCTGGAGATCGCACCGACGGTCTTTTTGAAGGTCTCGTTGGAGGTCACGCTAGAAATCTTGCTGACGGTCTCGCTGGTGATTACGCTGACGGTTTTGCTGGGAGTCTCGCTGGAGATCAGGCTGATGATCTCGCTGGAGATCATGCTGACGATCTTTCTGGAGGTCTCGCTGGTGATCACGCTGACTGTATTTCTGAAGGTCTCACTGGAGATCACGCTGACGGTCTCTCTAGAGGTTTCACAGGAGATCACGCTGACGATCTCGCTGGTGTTTACGCTGACAGTTTTTCTGGGAGTCTCGCTGGAGACTAAATGACAACAACGGGACAGATACGACGAAACGATTTAAATTGAACGATGTAAACAGCTTTAAACTTTGACAAAAATAATGTTTATCGGAAATGACAGGATAGTAATAATATATTGAACACATCTGAATACAGATACTGACATAAAGAATTGAACAAAAAAAAACAAAACAACAAGTTCTGCTGCTCTGTTATTATCACAGTAATAATTGATTTATTGCATCCGCACTAAAGACAAAAAAAAACAGTAGAGTTCTAGGCCGAAAAACATTTAAAAATCCTGAAATATCGTGAAAACATTATATTTTTTGCCAAAATCAAAACGCGATATCCGTAAAAGTGTGCAGAAAGTGTTGGTTATTTTTTCTAGTATTGCGTAGGTATATTGATTAATGGGCTGTACAGAAACAAAAATTTTCAGGTGATTTACTCAGCAAGATGTCCGCCGAGATGTTCAGTGAAACACTTAGGGAGATAGCCGGCGAGACGGCCAGCGAGATGTCCGGCGAAACGTCCAGCGAGACGTCCCGCGAGACACTCAGCGAGATGCCCGGAGAGACGGCCAGCGAGACGGCCAGTGAGATAGCCGGCGAAACGTCCAGCGAGATGTCCGGCGAGACGGTCAGCGAGATGTTAAGCAGCTCCACCAGGAAGATTACCAGCGAGTCCTTTCGCAAGATCTTTATCACGACCATTTGTATGTTCGTTAACACGACCACCAGAAAGTTCTTTAGCAAAATTCTCAGAAAGATCACTAGAAAGACTTTGAGAAAGACTCTTTTTATTCAGCTAGTTGCCGAGAAAAAACACTTACAAGATATGTAATAAAACACCTGTGAGAATTTTTCAAATTTGCTATGACGCGTACATCAAGCGCTTAGCGAAGTCCTGAGAAAGACCGAGCAAGCAAAATCAGAGATTTTTCAATAATTATTTATGTATCGTCTATATCTATATTTTTGTCTGTTTAAGATTGCTTTTATTTCAGTAAGAAAATTTTATTAGTTTAAAATTTTTTTTTTAATCTTAGTTGAAGTTTATATATTTAAAAATACGTAAGTTATTTTGTCGATTCTCCGGAAGTTATATTTTTAATAATTGCATCATCTTGAATCGATAATGTTTTCTGTGAGAAGGAAAAGAGAAAAAAAAATATACAAATACGTTCTAGGTTGTAATAGCGTGTTTTGTTTCTTTTCTGTGAGAAATCGAACTTTTCAAATTAAATAAATATCGTTTAACTTGAAGTCGGCAGTGTTGCTAAACTTATTTATTATTCTTTTCTATTTTTTTTAATTCCTAAAGCTTGTCTGTGATTGGTCAATTTACATTTGGAATAACTCAAAAACTATTGAGAATATCGAAAAGCGACTAAGGAACTTTATTCTTAGAATCGTCTCCTCTATCTACAGTTTTCTGCTGTGAAGGTCATTCTGAATCACCCTGTATATATATATATATATATGTATATATTAGGGTGTGCCAAAATATAATTTCCGTGAGGAACCTTTTAAAACTAAAATTTTGAGTTATTTCGAACTCGCCTTGCCGCTCCATTTAGTCGGTGGTTTGGTAAAGCGCTGCCTGTTTCGCAGAGGCGCGCAAAAGCTCCAAGTATAACATGAGCACTCGGACGGCGAGCATTCGGATATCGCGCACAGTATTGACGGACAGCTTCATTGGCGTTACAATTAGCCCGGCTGTAAAATAAAATCATATTGGCGTATTCTTGCAGCATGTAATCTGCCATGATTTTTTTACAGATAAAAAAAAAGGACCACAGTACAGATATACGACTGACTAAATGACAACAATGGGACAGATACGACGAAACGATTTAAATTGAACGATGTAAACAGCTTTAAACTTTGACAAAAATAATGTTTATCGGAAATGACAGGATAGTAATAATATATTGAACACATCTGAATACAGATACTGACATAAAGAATTGAACAAAAAAAAACAAAACAACAAGTTCTGCTGCTCTGTTATTATCACAGTAATAATTGATTTAAAGAAAACCTACCCTTTGCATCCGGACTAAAGACAAAAAAAAAAAGTAGAGTTCTAGGCCGAAAAACATTTAAAAATCCTGAAATATCGTAAAAACATTATATTTTTGGCCAAAATCAAAACGCGATGTCCGTAAAAGTGTGCAGAACGTGTTGGTTATTTTTTCTAGTCTTGCGTAGGTATATTGAACAATGGGCTGTACAGAAACAGAAATTTTCAGGTGATCTACTCAGCAAGATGTCCGCCGAGATGTTCAGTGAAACACTTAGCGAGGTAGCCGGCGAGACGTCCAGCGAGATGTTCAACGAGACACTCAGCGAGACGGCCAGCGAGACGTCCAGCGAGACGGCCAGCGAGATATCCGGCGAGACGTCCAGCGAGATGTCTGGCGAGACGGTCAGCGAGATGTTAAGCAGCTCCACTAGGAAAATTACCAGCAAGTCTTTTCGCAAGATCTTTATCACGACCATTTGTATGTTCGTTAACACGACCACCAGAAAGTTCTTTAGCAAGATTCTCAGAAAGATCATTAGAAAGACTTTGAGAAAGACACTTTTTAGTCAGCTAGTTGCCGAGAGAAAACACTTACAAGATATGTAATAAAACACCTGCGAGAATTTTTCAAATTTGCTATGACGTACATCAAGCGCTTAGCGAAGTCCTGAGCGAGACCGAGCAAGCAAAATCAGAGATTTTTCAATAATTATTTAATGTATTGTCTATATCTATATTTTTGTCTGTTTGAAATTGCTTTTATTTCAGTAAGACAATTTTATTAGTTTAAAATTTTTTTTTTAATCTTAGTTGAAGTTTATATATTTAAAAATACGTAATTTATTTTGTCAATTCTCCGGAAGTTATATTTTTAATAATTGCATCATCTTGAATCGATAATGTTTTCTGTGAAAAGGAAAAGATAAAAAAAAAATATACAAATACGTTCTAGGTTGTAATTGCGTGTTTTGTTTCTTTTCTGTGAGAAATCGAACTTTTTAAATTAAATAAATATCGTTTAACTTGAAGTCGGCAGTGTTGCTAAACTTATTTATTATTCTTTTCTATTTTTTTTAATTCCTAAAGCTTGTCTGTGATTGGTCAATTTACATTTTGAATAACTCAAAAACTATTGAGAATATCGAAAAGCGACTAAGGAACTTTATTCTTAGAATCGTCTCCTCTATTTACAGTTTTCCGCTGTGAAGGTCATTCTGAATCACCCTGTATAATTGTATATAATCATATATGAGTAGACCTACTTGACTTTATTTTACTTTACTTTACTTTACAAATTTTAACAAATTAATTTAGCTAAATTGAAACAATCATAAATTAATAATTAAACTGATATTTGTAAAAAAATATTAATAGTTTAGTCATTGGTACCCAAATCAATTATACGAAACCAAATTAATAAACTTTATATAAATTAATTGATAAATAATTTTGAAACATAATTTTTTGTTACTCTAATAAATTCAATTAATAAGCAACTCATTGAATATTCACTTGACGAATAATTCCAAAATAAAGACTTAATTTGCACTGAAAATTTAACTAATAGGACGACTCACTGAATACTTGATAAATAATAATTTTAGACTGAACTTAACTAATCAACTATAAGAGGTACTTATAAGATCAGTTATCAGAACGAAATAACTAATTTAGAATGGCTATTTTCACAAATAACGATTTTAACAAAGCATTTATATTGTAAATTTATTAAATTCACAATTACTAATAAAATAAAAAAAAAATAAAAATAAATTATTAAAAATAGTTGCAAACTGAACTACTTCAACAGATGTATATGTGCATCTTGCGAGAGTGTACGTTTAGATATTACTTAACATAAGAGTTTCTCTTTGTACTAATATACGTTAAGATCTAAATCCTCGCCTTTAATGTTGTCTGTTTTTTTATTTTTTTCGTATTTTCGTTACAAAGCCTGACTACTTATTATTATTGTAATTGCGTCACCCAAAAAAATATGAAAATTAACTTTGCAATTATTTGATAATTTTAAGAATTATTTTAATAAATTAATTATAGCAAAGAAAATTAATGTGTAGAAATTTTAGAAATTAAATAATCAAATGTTTTTTAAATAATTTTTCGGATGAAATTTATTCGTAAGAAAAAATTAAAAAATGGTCAAACGGTTGCTATCTTTGATGTTGTAACAGGGTCAAATTACCCTAAATCGATAAGTCATCAGACATCGATAAATGTTCGACATAGCACTGGCGCGCCTCGATCTTCGGGGCCTGCCGTGTAGTAATTAAGTGGGGGGTGAAATGGGTAAGTATGCGAACACCGGCGTGTGACAATCACAAGAGGTTGAACAACTAGCCACACCGGTCAACGAAACATAAATTCAGGTAATTATTTATTCGCACGTCCAATTTTGGAACGCTGCGATGAAGAAAATTTATTAAGATTGTTCGTGCAATCTTATAGACAACGAACTAACTTTTTACCGTTGCAGGAATTATCAAATTTAATTGGTGCCGGATCCCCGGAGTGAAATTTTGGAAACCAAGGAACCTCGAATTTATCCAGGAAAAAAAATTCGTAGAATTTTTCATCGAGCAAGTGATAACTAAGGTACCAAATTTTATTCCGCGGGCGCAAAGTGGACCGCGGTTTGTACTCGGTCCACTTCACCTCTTCTCAATTTACATTTTTCTTATATATATAAAATTTATTAATTAGTCAGAATAAAACATTTGCTAGTTTGGATTGAGTGATTTTCATGGGGGTTTATACCCGAGAGTCACTCAATTGACCTTGCGGGAAAATATTAACAACTTAAAAATTATTCAAGTAAAAATAATTAACATCTGAAAAATTTACTTAATTTATTGTTATAATTTTTATAATAATTAACGCGAGTAAAGTGATTAATTTTGTCGCTTGGGAAATAATCGTCAAGCGTTTTACTCGTGGAATTTTGGTCGAGCGTCAGTACAAATTTTGTCGCAGTAAATTCCAATACCCAAGGTCACAGACAACCGAGCTAGCGAATGTTCTAGCAAGAATTCGAATATTTCTACTTTTGTCAATTTTTACAAATTAGAAAATTATCTTAAAATTTTATTGAAAATTATATTTAGAACTACTTATTAAATT
>JZSA01002834.1:0-12830 GCA_000956155.1 Cotesia vestalis | reverse complement strand
GCAACGTTAATCCTGAAGAAGTCAGTTATTCTAATTTAGATTCCTGGTTTGCATATGTCCCATTTTACCGTACTGAATTTTACTATTTTGTGTATAACTTATAGCATTTGTAGTTAACAAACAAGAATCATCATT
The DNA here is from genome assembly GCA_000956155.1 of Cotesia vestalis. Lineage (NCBI taxonomy): Eukaryota > Metazoa > Arthropoda > Insecta > Hymenoptera > Braconidae > Cotesia > Cotesia vestalis. The sequence continues at coordinate 12,695 of JZSA01002834.1, read as the reverse complement.
AGTACTACTTGTTTCTCTTTTTTTAATATACAATTTGTATTTATTTTTTTATATACGAAAAAAGAATTTATTTTAGTTATTATTTAAGTTAATTGTGCAATAAATGTAGCAATCCTCTCCCTATGCTGTAAGAGTTAATTTCTCTTTCTGTAAGCATTAACAATAAAAATAAATAAAATAAAATAAAAAATTCATATCAAACATGTATTTAATTTAAATGTATTTTTCTTAAAAACGTATATGAAAAATTTTTTGTATATTTGCTAATATATTAGATGTATTCATGAATAGTGAGAAATTATAAATTTTTGTTGTTAAGAACGGACTTAAATTTGCAGGGTAACGGTTTAAATCAGCTGTTTACCTCTCTCTGATTCTTAAATAATTTCAAACCAATTTTCACTAATATTTATAGCAATTAATTGTAAATTAGACATCTTATTAAAAAAGTTTTATACTTGATAAATTTCGATCAATCGATAATATTAAAAAAATATATCCCCCAAATTTTATCAATATTATAAAAAATAATCATTTGTCACTGATTTAGAAGGTGACTTTCAAATTACGTCAGTATTATGTACAATTGTGACGAATTATTGATGTTAAATAATGACTCTCATATGGCATCGGTATTACGTACGACCGTGACTTGTTACTGATGTAAACACATGATGTTAATCTTACGTCAAGATTACGTACAACCGTGACTTCCCGGGAAAAAATGATCAGACCTGACCATGCCTGTTCATGTATGATCAGGCCTGAAATTAGACCTGATCAGGCCTGTTCATGTATGACTAGACCTGAAATTAGACATGATCATGTCTGATCAGGCCTGTCCATGCCTGTTCATGTCTGAAGTGTTAAATACGCTCAGGCCTGACCAGGCCTATCCATGCCTGATCAGACCTGTCCATGCCTGTTCATGTCCGAAGTTTTAAATACACCCAGGCCTGACCAGGCCTGTCCATGCCTGATCAGACCTGTCCATGCTTGTTCATGCCTGAAGTGTTAAATACACTCAGGCCTGACCAGGCCTGTCCATGCCTGATCAGACCTGTCCATGCCTGATCAGACCTGTCCATGCCTGTTCATGCCTGGCCAGGTCTAAAATTGGACCTGATCAGGCCTGTTTATGTATGATCAGGCCTGAAATGAGACCTGATCAGACCTGGTCATGCCTGCTCATATCTGATTTTTTTTTCCATGCCTGATCAGACCTGTCCATGCCTGATCAGACCTGTCCATGCCTGTTCATGCCTGGCCAGGTCTGTTCATGTATGTTCATCTCTGAAGCGGTAAATACGCTCAGGCCTGACCAGGCCTGTCCATGCCGGTTCATATCTGAAGCGTTAAATACCTCAGGCTGGTTCATCCCGGAAAAAAAATGATCAGACCTGACCATGCCTGTTCATGTATGATCAGGCCTGGAATTGGACCTGATCAGGCCTGAAATTAGACCTGATCAGACCTGTTCATGCCTGCTCATGTCTGATTTTTTTTTAGTTCTATTTTTAAAATTAATTTGTTCCGTATGACTCATCAATTTATATCCCCTTAGTAATTTTAAATGTACACCTTTCATTGAAAATATCTGCTTAAGTATAAAGTTTTTGATATTCTATGCCAAAACGATGATTTTTAACTATGATTTTTGACGCAATGACACAAAATTTCTTACTGTCTTCCAAGGAATACGCGAAAAACAAAATTTTGAGTAAGGGTTTGAGTTTGATTGCGTGCAAATACCAAAATAGATCAATTGATATCGATAGGCGATAAGTCATTTCAAGGTGTCTGTTATTATCTTAAGCTACGCCTTGGTTCATTGCTGTCCCTGATTAAAAAAAAGTATTGACCTATGCAACTGTATATCTATATTGTATGTATATATAGATATACAGTATGCATTGGGCGAATTCGTTTGGATTTATTTACATTCATTTTCAATCTTATTCAATACTTTTTTCTAATCAGGGGTAGTATGAAAGATTGCTGAATTGTAGAACACATAGATAATTCTTAGTTACCTATACGTTTTGAATAAAAAAAAAAAATTTTTAATAAAAAGAAAACAACGAAATTATAATTCTGGAATAAACCTTAAAGAAATTTTTTTTTATTACTGTGCATAGAGCCACATGTTAATGGAGCAAAAAAAAATACATAGCCGTTTTAAACAAATAACTCTGATATATAATAAATTATTAATAATTAATAAACTAGGCATAGTTAACTTCCTTAACTGTAAAGATAAGTCATGTATGAAATTTAAATTACTTGAAGTAGTTTGAAAGATATTTCTAAAGTAAAGATAAGTTATATGGTCAAGAGGTAAAGTAACAGTGTGGAGAGCGCGGCGTCTACGGTTCGATTCCCCACAGGCACAACTTTTTTTTTTTGGACCTGATTGAGTCAGACATGAACAGATTTGATCAGACCTGAACAGCCCTGGCCAGGTCTGATCAGTCCCGGTCATTTTTCATATCTGATCAGGCCTGAAGACTCATGCCTGATCATATCTGATCATTTTTTCCCGGGTTATCACTGATGTAAACGCGATGTTAAACTTACGTCGTTATGACATGCAATTATGGCATTAATGTTACGTAGTATTGTAGTTTATATATTATGTCAGTTGTACGTAATAGATAAGTCATTTCCGTGATATCATAGAGAAGTAATAAACTTACATCAGTATGATGTCAAAATTATATCACAAATTTTTACATCATAATTGAATCACTAAACAAATCAATTGTGCGTCATATTTACGTAAAATATTGTGACATCCCTATGACTTATCAATGACGTCATATTACAGTCAAGTGTTCATTGGTTTCTTTGATAAATCAACTGGTAATTAATCAGAGAATGGACTTCAAGCCTCTGTATTTTTCAATTTTTGAGTATCAATCACATTTTTTCTCGGAACACTAAATGTATAAAAAGATACAAATGAAACCAGTATTATTATTATTATTCTAAGAAGGAATTAATTATGAAACTAGTAGTCATTACAGTCACCGTGCTTACAAAATTGTATTTCAATAAAATCTTAATATGTAATCTGAAATTAATAAAAGTTCATAATTATATTAAAATGTTATTTATAATAATAAATAAAAAGCAAAAAAAACCAATTTTTTATTTTTTTATTAAGAGTTTTATTTATATGTAGGTCACCAAAAAAAGCCCAAAAAAATAATCTTCATACAAAAATATTATTATTAAAAAATTTATACTTTAGTTCTCTTCGAAAAATTATTTTGAGCATTTTGGACACTTCCATTCTTCAGCTGGTGGTGAAGTAATTTAGCGCAGCTAAAATGACATGGCAACCAACATTGCAAACAATATGCAGACTTGAAGTAAATGTTTAACTTGCCTCTACAGGAACCGCAGGAGAAATTGGGCTTCAGCGATTCTTTTTGTGCAATTATTTTCAACAAATTACTCCATATGTTTTGCTAAAAATAACGACTTAATTCATCCATATTTATTTTTGTAGAGACGTAGACGACTGCATCTGACATTTTCTTTTTTAATCCATCGTTTGAAACAATTTTTCAAGACCATCAATGATACTAAGGGCGGAATTTTTTAAAATAATATTTAGAAATTTTCTAATATTTTTTCCTCTGGTGTTCTGATCGAGTTCTACCTCTTCAGCATCACGGACCTCGGGAAGATTTGATTGATTCAAATCACCAGAAACTGGATCAAGAACAGTAGCCTTGATGCTACCACCATCAGAGTCTCCAGTATTCTGATCCAGTTCTACCTCTTCAGCACGGACCTCGGGAGGATTGGATTGATTCAAATCACCAGAAGCTTGGACAGGAACAACAGTTTCTTCAAATTCTTCATCCAAATCCTGAAAAGTGTCGAAGATGCCAAGTAAATAGGTTATTTTCAATTTTTGTTGATCCACAGGAGACTGAGCTATATTTTTTTGAATCTTGGTCGATATTTTTTTGAGTGCAATTCGATTCATTAATTTTTGGTCGTTTTCCTCTAAATTGTCGTATCGTTGACGTTTTTTAATGCTGGCAACTTTCTTCTTCATCTTATCAACCCACAATTCCATTTTCGCTTTTTTTGGTTGTAAAAAAAAAATAAAATTAACAACACTATGTAAAAACATAATTTAAAATAACAGTTAATATGAACTTACATTAGGCTCATGATTGTGAGTGGGTTCCCAGAATTTTACCTCATATTTTTTTTCATCGATATTCAACCGACATACAAGCTTCATGCTGCAATGGTCACTGTTAACATATAATTATTTTATAGATTAATGTCTGTTCAGCAAAACAGTATGTATATTAAAGACATTTGTTTTAAAAAAAATTACTTACGGAATTCTGGCCTCTTTATGTTTCGGACCACAAACACAATCAATGTAGAACTCATAATAGAAAAATTTATCTTCAAATAGATTTTTTCTATTACGTTGGCAACAATAATGTTTCGTTGTTCTCGATTCCCAAATTCTCAATCGGTGATTCGTAGACCTTTCATAAATATCAATAGACTTGAAAAAATCCAAGAAATTTGAAAACTCTTGAGAAACATGAAATATCTCCGCCATGGCCGAATCCAATAAAAAATGTTAGTGAAATAGTTTTGTGACTTAACAGTAAATAAAATCAAGGTAATGGCCGTTAATAGAAAATTAATCACATTGAATTTAATTAAATAATGGAATTATAAGATTAAAACAAAGTAGAAGAATAATAAAATTCGATTCGGGCACAAGTAAATTCTGGTTGAATAGATGAAGGTATATAATGAATGAAGGTTGGGATCGGAATGCTTAAGAGGAAAATCAAAAATTGATGCCAAACTATACGTTTAAAAATATACAATGTATGCTACGAGGTTACAAAGCAAAGTTTCCGAGAGCAGCCGCACATAGGCTCTACGGTTATTCAAGTAAGTTAGCTGTCTTTAATGTAAAAAAAAGGCGGGATAAACAGATCATTCGAATTTGAAATTGTGAAATTTAAAATTTGAAGTAAACAAAATTTCATTTTGTTTACTTCTTTTAAATCAACGAAACTATATCATTATAGAATTCTAGTGATATTTAATTAAATTTCAATAGATTAATGAGAAATCGTCTTTCTTAATTAAAAAATTAAGTTATTTATTAATTTTTTTATTTATTATCCATGTGTTAAAACGGTGTTTTATTATTACTTAAATTTTTTTTTTAAAAACCGAGAGCCCGTTTTTCGAAGTTTAATTTCTTTAATTATTCTTTGCAATAAAAATCAGTAATAAAAACGTTGTTCCTTTTTTACTTAAATGTTTTTGTAGAAGAACGGGAGTCCGTTTTTCCAAATCTAATTTCTTTGCTTATTCTTTGCAATAATAGTTACAAATAAAAACGTTGTTCTGTTTTTACTTAAATTCTCTTGTGTTCTCACGTTAATTATTTTTTATCTTTGCTTACTCTATATTTATTCGCGAGTCTTATACGGAACCTGAAATAATGTTGTTGTATATGCAGAAAAATTCCCAATTGATTTAATTACAGCAATATTCAGATATGTTGCACAATCTACATCATTTTTTTACAAGAATATATTTTTCAATTATTCCCTGTTGAATTTGCCGCTCGCGGAAGAATACAATTTATTTTCGCACATGCGTATTTTGACACTGAGTTATGGTGGGATAGTGACACTGTGGTGGGGACGTGTTAGGTACTCAGGAACGAAAAGGGAACGCTTTCAGTAGTCCGACTATAGTGAGACGGAGTCTAAGCCTTCTTATTGGTTCGCAGCGTGGATACCCCCTCTTCAGTAATAGAAAGTTCTCGAAGCACAGACGAAGCATATATAAAGAGCTGCTCTCAGGCCGACGGCATTCAGGATTGATTGTTTTCGACTTGATTATTCTCGTTTGAGCAGCCAAGCTGTGCACAGGTCGATACTAATGCATTGGACATCGTGCAAGATCCCACCTTGAACCGTAGATATTAATGTCGTGTAAACTCTCGCATCAACAGCATGGGGCCAGGAGGACCCCCATCAACTGACAAGCCACCGGACAAGGATGGTAATTGGAATAAAGTATCCCATAACAAAAGAAAAAGGACTAACTCGGAGAATGGATCGGAAAGTGAAAATAATCAAGTAAATTATAATAAATCTAAGAAGTATAAAATTCCACCAATCATAGTAAATCAAACGATAACAGACGTGAATAAATTTACATCAAATATTACCAATCTGTGTAAAAGTCCTGTGTACTTCAAATATGTGAAGAAAATGAGTATCTACGCATCATCAAAAGAAGACCACTCAAGCATATTGACTAACCTCACATTGCTAGAAGTAGCACACCATACATTTACTCTACCGGACCAAAGACCCATCCACGTGGTCCTTCGAGGTCTGCCAAGCGTAGAAATTACTAAACTACAACAAAATATTGAGATTCACAACATCAAGCCAAAAAGAATAATTCAAATGACGAAAAAGAAGATATCAGAAGACCAAACAGTAACACATACACAACAAAGAGGACTTGACTAATACTTTGAAGATCAAAACCTTGTGCTATTTTAAAATTACATGGGAAAAGTACATAAACTCTCGCCAAGTCACTCAGTGTTACAGATGTCAGCAATTTGGACGTGGAATGTCTACTTGCTCAAATCCACCAAGGTGCGTTAAGTGTTCTTTGCATCATTTAACGGAAGAATGTAAAAAACCACTGAACGAGTCACCCACTTGCATCAACTGCCAAGGCAAAGACTCAGTAAACGATATGAACTGCCCGAAATATCTAGACCACTTAAAAAAAAAAAAAAAATAACGCCAAAATGATGAAATAAAATTATATAAAGGGAAAAAATGAGTATTTTTTTCTTAATCAAAAATTGAGCAAGTAAACATCCAAACTCCAAAAAGACGTTCAATATAGACAAAGCGAACTTTCCGTCGCTCACAAGGAACTACAGTAGCTCTCAAAATCCAAAGCAGCCACAATTCACTCATCATAAGCAGCTCAATTCAGGTTACAATCATCAGTGGAGAACAGCGAACGAACACCAGCAGCAGCCGACGAATACAAACACATGGGTAACAACAGCACTTCAACAGCAATGAGCAACTACACCATCGCCACAATATGAAACATCAGACACAACACAAGTAAGAAAATTACAAGTAAAATCAAACACTGAACAAGAATTTAATCAAATGTTAGAATTTAATAACCTAATCGAACAAATTAATAACCTAAATAAATTTTGCAATATTACAAAACTGTTAAAACTAGTCACAAGAACCAATAGTTAACTAGAAACATGTAATGATGATATTAGTCGAATTATAGTAATCAGTGATGCAATTAAAAATAACAATGGATCAGTCTAATAATCGAAAATCTATCAATATCGTACAATGGAATGCAAATAGTATTACAAATAAAATAATAGAACTGACAGCTTTTCTGTTTGAATTTAATGTTGATATACTATTGGTAAGCGAAACTAAATTAAAAACTAGCAATAAATGTCATATTAAAAATTACGCATGCTACAGAAAAGATAGACCAACTAACACTGCCTCAGGTGGAGTGGCTATTTGTATTAAAAAATCAATACAGCATTCACTTGTATCAATTAATACGAAGTCTTTAGAAGCAATAGGTATAAAAATTCCAGGTGATGTGTTGTTTGTTTCTTGCTACAACCATCCGAACACCAACATACACACTGGTGACTTAGATTACATCTTTAAACTTGGCAATAAAATAATAATTGCTGGTGACTTAAATGCTAAGCATGCTTTATGGCACTATAAACGCGCCAATACAAGTGGAAAAATATTATATAGTTATATGCAATCTAACCCAGTAGATATCCAATTTCCGGATGCGCCTACTAGAATACCAAACACAGATACTCTTGCTTCAACTTTAGACATAGCTTTAATCAAAAATATGGCAGTAAGTAATCCAGAAGTATAAAATTAATTAGATTCAGACTATCAGCCGGTTCAAATGACTATACTTAACAAATATGTTGAGCATACAGTTAAAAAGGTATTATTATACGATAAGACAAACTGGGATTTGTTTAAATCCGAATTAAATGTAAATACTACTATAAATTCTAACTTGCATTCCAGGGACAGTATTGATAGAGTAGTAAATGAAATGACTGATCAAATACAACAAACACTGAAGAAGGTTATACCTACCAAAGATATTTATAATTATCACTACAAACTTCCAGATTATATTACAAATAAGATTAAAATCCGTAACTATTATAGGCGAAGACATCAGCGAACGCGCTCGGAATACGATAAAAACATATACATTAGTTTAGTTAAAGATGTACGATATAGTATAAAAGAATACCACAACAAACAAATAGAGTTCAGGTTAAAGACTTCAAATATTAAGGATCATACTCTTTAGAATGCGATTAAATTGCGGAAAAAATCTAATAATACGATCCCTACACTTCATTCGAAGCAAGGTCTTGTATATGATGACAAATCTAAAGCCGAGGCTATCGTTGATGTCTTCGAAGAAACCCATAATCTTACTAGAAATATGAGTGACAGAGCTACTGAAAAACAAGTGAATAACTCATACAATATTATTCTTAGAACTAAAATAGACTTAAATTATATCATATTAACAAACCCTCAGGAAATAAGAAAAGCTATAAAGAAAGTAAAAAATAATAAAGCACCAGGTCATGATAACAAAACAAATAATATCTTAAAAAATCTTCCCAAAAAAGTTCTAGTTCAACTAGTCTATATATTCAATGCATGTCTAAAATTTTCATACTTCCCTCAAATTTGGAAACAAGCCAATATCCTACCATTCCAAAAACCCAATAAAAATACCCTCTTCCCACAAAACTATAGACCAATAAGTCTGCTGCCGACATTAGGCAAACTACTTGAAATTATTGTAACCACACGTGTCGGGAGCTTTCCCAATCAAGGAGGGATTCTTGTCCCTGAGCAATTCGGCTTTAGAAATAATCACAGCACCGTTCAACAATTAGCACGAGTCACTGACTATATTAGTACCAACTTCAATTAAAACCGAAGCTCGGGCTTATTGCTCCTTGATATCGAGAAAGTTTTTGACACAGTGTGGCATAAAGCTCTCATTCATAAGCTAACAATTTATAACATACCGATGTATATCGTTAAATTTATCCTAAGCTATTTATATCAACGAAAATTTATTGTCAGTGTTGGAAATGCATCAAGTACATGCAGATCAATCTCGGCAGGCGTTCCACAAGGCTCTATAATAGGGCCGATTTTGTTCTTATTGTACGTAAATGATATTCCCAGAAATCAAGATCTTGCGACCGCGCTCTTTGCCGATGATACGGCTATTCTCAAGTCCTCATTTAAAAAAGACATTATTTTGCGAGAGCTACAATTACACATAGATAATCTAGAAGAATATTACAATAAATGGAAAATTAAAATCAATGTCGAAAAAACAGAAATTATGATATTTAGCCACAAGAAGGATAAAACTACTAAATCTGTTCAAATAAACGAACAAACCCTCAAGTTAACGGAAAAAGCGAAATATCTTGGATTAATTCTTGACACTAAACTTAATTTTAAATATCATGTGGATAATATAATTAAAAAAGCCAATGCTGCGATCTCTATCTTATACCCATTGATGTCACAACAGAAAAGTCTCTATAAATAACAAAATAATAATTTACAAAATGTGTATTAGACCGGTGATATTGTACGCGTGCCCAATATGGAGCAATATTTGTGATACTAATTATAAAAGACTGCAAATAATACAAAATAAATGTCTAAGAATGATCATTGATGCAGAACCTGGCATATCTAATAAAAAACTTCATGAGTTAGCTAACATTCCCAAGCTTAAAGAATTAGTTCATAAACATGCAACAAATTTTTATAGTAGTAAATTAACGAACATCACCATACTCCAAGAAGTATGTAAAACTAGTAGCAACTCCTGGCTCAAATATAAAGTGCCAAACCAGGTAATGATCGATGATCATTCTCAGACAAAAGATATTAAAAAATCGGCTGTATTAATTGAAGGCTGTGTAACAAAAAAATAATACGAAAGCCAACGGTGGAGTGGTCGACTCCCGAATATCCTTGTCCAGGTCGCCCAAATAAACAAATAAACTACCCGTTGACACACAGGCTGGGTTAGAAACCCTGTTGGACGCCAGTTACTCTTTTACCAGGGAAGAATAACAAATCCTTGATCAATCAGGGCCTCTCATGAGTCGATTTTGAGACGAATTAAAGGAAAGTGGACAGAGAGAAAGGAGAGTAAATAATTATGTAGAATCTATGACGTGCAAAATTCAAGAGACAAATAAATATTCTCACGGTGCTCGTTATGAAAATAAACAAATATGTTTAATATTCAAATACTTAACCTAATTATAAAATATAATGATGTGCCAAATTTTATTGTTATGATAGTCAATTATTGGATAGCAAAATTACAAAAATCCAATTGAGAGACTTATCCCTGACAAAAGTTAATTATTTAATAATTAAATATGAAAACAATATTTATTAAAGATGCCTAACTTATTGTCGGCTCCGCTAGTTTAGATTATTTCAAAGTTTCTTATTCTACTAATATACTATACTAATAATAAGCACAATACGCTAGCTCAAGGTTATGCCCAATTCAAATAATAATTTAAAATCATAACATTTATACATGTATGTAACCGACGTCAACGGTGAGTGTTATTACTAAGATACCAATATCGGTTTCAATCCCGTAATTAATTATACACTATGTAAAATAGGACAACTGATAAATTGAAAAGTGTGATCGACCACGTGTCGAGTCACAGACAAACAAACACTCTCACCGTTACCGTTGGTACGACCACCGAGAGAACACAATGCAACCAAAATATGCTGGGACTCACCCAATTACAGCTCACACGGGAGGAATAAGTTGGATCGCTGGTTTCTGTAGTCTCTTTAACACATACCAAATTAATTCTTAATTATTTAATTGAGATTTGTGATTTATCAGAAGCTATTAAAAATTCAACAAAAATTTTACCACGTGTTCACTACAGAGTGCTACCGCCAGAATGATCTCCTCCCCCCCGCGGCCCTACTTTTTCTCGTGTTCATGCGCCACGAGGCAAGTCAAAATCAGTGACTTTTGGTGGGTTTGTTGCAATGAGTCTCTCGATGACCGGCCGGGAGGAATAAGTCGGATCGCTAGTTTCTGTAGCCTCTTTGACACTGACCAAAACAATTCTTAATTATTTAATTGAGATTTGTAATTTATGAGAAGCTATTAAAATTTCAACAAAAATTTACCACGTGTTCACTACCGAGGCAAGTCAAAATCAGTGACTTTTGGTGGGTTTGTTGCAATGAGTCTCTCGATGACCGGCCCCCCGGCAACGGATTTGCCATCATATTAATTAATATCTCTCCATAAAATAATTTAATAATGCCCTTCTGCATTATTCCAGAGCTTTACATAGCGTAAATTATTTGCGTAAAAATATTCCAAAGTTTCCAAACAACGCTTTGCGCATGCGCGCTCCGCGGCAACAAAATAGTTCCAATGAATAATTTATACAACAGATAATTATTAACTAGCCACCCTTGACATCTGACAACCTGTTCGATATTTATATAATAATTATAAAAACTTAATCCTAATCAATTTTAGAACAATATGACTTAAATCTATTTTTAAATTGATCCCAAAGTTTTAATTCCCAGCATTGTGCTTGGGTAACTTTGGGACCAGCTGAGCCGGAACCCAGTACGTGGCGGACCCTGGCGCCGCTATCCCAACGACCAGCCCAGGAAAAGATGACGCGGGATTTTTAAATTAAAATCACGTGACAGCTGTTAATAATTAAAAACTTTTGAAACTAGGTTAAGGTAGGCTAAGTAAATAACAAATTAACACCAATCTGATTAGGTTTTTAATTAAAAAAATTTTTTCCTAAATGCTGAAACTAAACTATATTTTACACGCTTTATATTAGCTTCACTTGTATGTATGTTTGTATGTTTGTAACCGACTTCTTTGGGCGCGATTTTGACGCACTTTAAACGGCCAGATTTCGTTCAAACTTTGTAGATTTATCGAGGACCGATGACGATACTCTAATTTGATAAAATTATTCCATTTTTTGATTTGCAAAATGAAATTTTTGTTAATTTATATAATTTATATCTATAGTCGATAAGGCAAGAATTTTAATTTTAATTTTTTTTGCAAATTTCTCTATGTTAAGAAGTCGAGATTTACCCAAGTCCGCTTAGGCTTATTATTATTATTATTGCTAGTGAGTTGGCGTCGGTCTACGCGCCGCTTGACGGCGCATACGACTCCTCTCCCCTGCATTCTTTATACCTTACTGTATGTTTTGTTATCTTGGCGGTATCACATGTTACTACGTACTACTGCTATTATCATTACTTAATATTTTATACTGTGCATTACTTATATTAATAATACATTATTAATAAAACATTATTCTAGATTTATTAGATTATTATCGACTATTTAGAAGTGAAGAAAGATTCTTTTATATAATAGATATTGTGTTAAATTAATCAACTTCCTTTCAGGTTATTGAGGCTCAGTGCACGCTTACACAGCGTTTGTGATTTTATTTATTA
>JZSA01002828.1:0-56384 GCA_000956155.1 Cotesia vestalis | reverse complement strand
TGTGTGTGGGTGTGTGTAAGTAAGTATGTGAATCACATATAACTTTTGAACGGTTGAACCGATTTCATCGCGGTTGGTGCCATTCGGAAGGGCTTGCTTAAACTTAGATTTCCTGAGAATTTGAACCGATTCGGACCGATAGATTTTGAGAAATTTTGAAAAATCTCAAAAAAATTAGAAAAAAATCATTTTTGAAAGTGGTTTTTTTGGAATAACTATTAAACGGCTTTACCGATCGATTCCAAAAACTAATCAGCTCTTAACATCATAAAACCACGTCAATTGCCACCAAGCTGGTCAAAATCGATTGATTCGTTCGAGAGTTATCATTAACGAAAAAAATCCAAAAAATTGTTTTTTGAGAATTACTCTGAAATTTTCGGTTCGATCAATTAAAACCTGAAAATAACTTATGAGGATGATAAAACTGCCTCGGATGGCACCAACCGCGTGAAAATTGGTTGATCCATTCAAAAGTTATTGTTGAAAATTCCAAAAATAGTGTTCTATGAAACTTCTATCCGACTTTTGAGCTGGGAGAGCTCAAATGCAAAGAAATATTATTTCTTTGAACTCAGCGACCTCAAAATATCACATAAATTATATTTTGAGCTCAAAAATCTCAAAAATGTCATAAGTACAATTTTAAGCGCCCAGGAATGGAATTAGCGGGAAGTTGCACGGATGGCCTTTAGGGTGAACCGTTTTTCTAATTTTTTTTGTAGCTACTCGAACTATGCATTATTCAAAGTAATTATTGACAAATAGATATATGGACTATCTTTTAGTAAAAATTTTTTTGATCTCGTGTTAAACAAAAAATTATCAGGTAACTGAAAGGTTCTTACGGACGATGTATCAACTTAACTGGAAGAGCTCTTGGTACGTAATTAAAAGACCTGGGTTCGTTTCCTGCTGCCGGCTGTCCGAATTGTTTTTTCTGTTTTCTAAGATAAAGTTAATTAGGATGACTATTAAGCCCATATTTAATTAAAGTAACTATGTATTGGTAGCTTAATGTAATAAATAATTCTAAGTAAAAGAACTTCATATTAAATAGTGGTCATGATATTGAACTAGATTTTCCGGGAACCAGATTTATCTCTCAAAGTAGTATATTATATTTTTTATTTACATGTTTGTGTAATTGTAAGTAAATTATTGATTCATTATATTTTACTATTTCATAAGTTTTGAAAAAGATATAGATAATTTGGAAATGATAGATTCGAAATAATTTTTTCAACTTCCCGCTATGAAAATCGATGATTTTCAAAAAATCGGGGTTATTGGTTTCGCTCCAGTTTTCGAAGATCGAGTTCTCATCAGACCTTCGGGTTTTGAGGTCCTGGAAATCTATTCTGACTATTTTCACGGGGATGTCCGATCCATTTATGTATGTGTATATATATTTAAACGTATAACTTTTAAACGGCTTGACCAATCGAGACGGGATTTGAGGCATCCGAAAAAGTTTTATTGTCTTTATATTTTTTGTGAGTTTGAATCGGTTCATCACGAGAGATTTGGAGGAATCTCAAAAATAAAATTTTCAAAAAAATGTTTTTTTGGAATATCTTTTAGGTTATTTTATTGATCGATTTCAAAAACTATTCGGCTCTTGACCTCGAAAAACAACATCAATTGCCGTAAACCGTACCGAAATTGGTTTATTTGTTCAAGAGAAATTTCGGTGGAAAAATTTAGAGAAAAGTGTTTTTTTTTTTTAACTTTCCGCTAAGAAAATTGAAAATTTTTTAAAATTAGGAAGTTATTGGTTTTACTCAGTTTTTCGAAAATGGAGTTTTTATCAGATCTCGACGTTTTTAGGTCCTAGAAAGCGATTCCGCATGCATATGCGCGCGCAAGCCTCGTATGCAAAATTTTTATATTATTTTAACGGCTTGACCAATTTAATCGCAATTGGCGCCATTCGACAGGGCTTGACCAAACTTAGATTGTAAAAAATATGCAAGTTGTATTAATGGGCTCGAAAAGCGGAAAGTTCCAGGGATGGCCTGCAGAGTCAGCCGTTTTCCATATTTGTTTCAGTATACTAAAAGGAAGCGTCTGAAGAATGTTATTAAAATGATTTAAAAAATCAACAATTTTCACTAAAGCAGTGACTAATTTTATTTCATTAGTCAATTGACAAGCTATTCTGAGGATTTCTACACAGATTCAAACCAAAATTGAAATACGCACTTGATTAAAGAAAAAAAAATTAGGAAAACGGTTAACCCTTAAGGCAATCCCTACAACTTCCCTCTCATTCCATACCTAGGCGCTTAAAATTGCACTAATGACGTTTTTGAGCTCTTCGAGCTCAAAAATACAATTTATTTGTTATTTTGAGCTTTCCTAGCTCAAAGAGATAGCTTTTCTAGGCTTTTGAGCTCAAAAGTCTGCTAGAGATTTAATAAAACACTATTTTTGAATTTTCAAATCGCAATAACTTTTGAATGCCATAAGTAATTTTCAGATTTTAATTGATCAAACAAAAAATTTCAGGGTAATTCCGAAAAAACCCTTTTTTCGGTTTTCTTTCGTTCACGACATCCCTCGAACGAATCCACCAATTTTGACCAGATTAGCGTCGATCGACGTAGTTTTTCAAGCTTAAACTCTTTTTCAAGCGTAAAATACTGACAAGTATTTTTTCACAAAACGTGGATCTGGCAACATCGCGCTTAACAGCTGTTTATATTTATCTCGCTGTGT
Source organism: Cotesia vestalis (assembly GCA_000956155.1). Lineage (NCBI taxonomy): Eukaryota > Metazoa > Arthropoda > Insecta > Hymenoptera > Braconidae > Cotesia > Cotesia vestalis. The sequence goes on along the minus strand of JZSA01002828.1, from coordinate 53,663 downwards.
AGTGTTAAGTTGAAAAACATAACCCATAAACACACAGAAATGATTAAAATTCAAAATTGGCTCGATCTATTCTGTGCAACGTTGCCACACTGCGCTAAATCACGTGGTTGATTTATTTTTAAGTGTGTCGGACTGATATTTTCGTGAATTTCTTATCTTTTGCATCAAAATATCTTTAAAGCCTTCGTCAGAAAATGTTCATTTTATTTTCAACATATTCTACGAAAGTTTATTACTTAAAATAGAAGTTTTTTGTTTTTTAATCTTCATAAGTCACATAAATCGATATGTGTGCATCTCATCAATATTCTCTATAGGATACATGTTAAATTTCAATTTTTTACTAATTCATTTAACGATAACCCTTCATCAGATCTATTCCAAAAAATTAATTTAGACGTATGAGATAGCAATTCATATATCAAAAAATTAGCTTTTGATCTTTAAAAGTGAATTAATGTCCGAGCAACCTTAAACAGGTAGTATATCAACAAAAATCGAAGAAAAAGTTTAATAAAGAAAGAAAAATTTTTACGAAGTTTTATAATTTCTAAGTTAATTAATACAGTTTACGAAAAGGATAATATTTAGATTGAAAAAACTCATCTTTTTTACCGTTCCAAAATACGGTTAACCATGTTCCGGTATTGGGACTACGCGTTTAAGGTGTTCTAATACTAGGTCTTTCAAACTTTTTTTTTTAATATTAAATTCGACAAAATTGATAAATTTAATTATTTTGCAACTAAATTTTTATTCTATATGATTGGGCCAATCATCATTACTAATGAACTATTTGAATGTTTTCCAAGTAATAAAAACCTGTCGTTCCGGTATTGGGTCTTTTTTTACCTTATGTGATTTCAAAAAAAAAAATTGAATTAAAATATTCTTTTTTTTTTAAATGAAACATTTTATGGCACTAATGTTTTATGGCGACAAAGACAATTTTTGGATACTATTTTTTGTTGTTAATTTTTTTTGTCAGCGGATACTTATTGGGATTTCAATTTGAAAAAGAAATTTTATAACAAAAAAAAAAATCGTATGATTAATTTCGTAACATACTTATCAATTAAGGACTATAACATTAATACGCATTACGTTTAGGTTTAAAGCTAGGCCGTAGTAAATGTATTTGCTGAAAGTTTATTTGGTTAAAAACTGAGATATCTATACGTTATCTTGGTATAAAATTTTTTCTTGAATCTAAGAGTGCATATATTTAAAAAATTCATTTTTAGTTTTTCTAATAGACCCTCAGATTAAAATAAATAGTTCTGACTTGGCAAAAAAAAATGTGTAATTCTCGACACACTATCATGGCATTAATAATACATTATTAATGTTTAAAAATTCACGTTTTACCGCACCTAGCTCCTATAACTGTTAATTTTATTTTTCTTTTTTTTTTTTTTTTTTTTTAATTTAGTTATTATTTAGGGCCAAATTTCTTTTAGTTTTACGAAAATGAAATGAAATTTTTTTGAGTTGTTGAATCATTTTTGTAAACTATTATTCATTTTTTCGCTATTGTTTACATAATTAATTGATGAATATGAGTGGAAAAACTATACGCCCGATTAGTTTTAGAATTTTACTTTCTTAAAGCACTCATGATTGAATGTATTTTAAGAAATTTTATCTATCTTTGGGATGAAAATAAAATAAAATAAAATTCTTGAGAAAAAAAATAAAACTTCAAAAATTATTTTTAGTTTTGCCCACCGTTAGAATCGAAAGGAGGTATATCAAACATTTATAGACGAGAAAATAATTTTTTTTCTCCTCCGGGCGTAAAGCGTCAACTTTAGCCCCGCTGCGCTAAACGAAGTTTCCGCTTTACGCCTTCGTGGGGGAAAAAAATAGTATACACTCCTCGGGAAGTAAATAAGAAAGCCTCAGATCACATGTTTGTTGACCTCGGCTTCGCCTCGGCCAACAATTGCATGTGCTCTGAGACATTTCTTACTTTACTTCCCTAGGGGTGTAATATACTATTTTTCTACACTTTTTCAGGTCTACAAAATCAAATATATCCTTTCAGTTTTAATATTGCAGTATATAAATCTATGAAATAAAATAACATTATTTACTTCTGAAAAACATCAAAGATACGACAGATCCAAGGACGACACCGCCACCTAAAAAACATTAAGTCAATAATAATCAACAAATTATAAATCAAAATTATAATCTACGCTTAGAAAAATTTACTTACCCAATTTGATTAGTCCATCGGTGAAACACCGATCCCATTTTCGAGAAATGTCATTTTCAACAAATTCTGTAGCCATTGTGAATATGATGTAACAAAGATTTACGTATAATCTTTAAACAAGTATGGAAAGATTTACGTATTGAAAAATAACCTAAAAATTATTTGTTAAATATCAAAAAAATTGCAAGTATACAAGAGTAAAAATTAACATGAGAAAACTTCAAGAGTGATACAAATGTTTTACTTTTCCCTCCAACGTGACGACTGTTAAGTCAACTTTAGTTAGCTACACAATCAATATTGCCAGTATGTCCAATATGTATAGTGTGTGCGATGTGATGGGTCTAGATGCATCTAGCAGGTGACACTACTTCCCAGCTAAGCGCGAATTTAAATATAATATAAATTATTTTGAATATTCCATTAATTTACTATTTAAATAGTGAAATCGTTCCATTTAGAAATTTTACGCCTTATATTGTAGAATATTTATTATAAAGAATATTTTTATTTTTACCAAATATATTTTATGAACGAGATCAAAGGAATATTGTATAAAATCGAGTTCCGGGAAACCTTAGGTAGTCTAGACTACTTGAGACTGAGGAAAAGTCATTAAAGACACGAGTGAGAAAATTCTACGATCCCTCATTTCAACAACTAAATAATAACGTAACCAATATGTAACTAAAAATAAGATTATTGAATAACACATATTTTGTTGAACTTACTTTTACATAATATTGGGATAAAATAAATTAAAATTGATTAATAATTCATATCTTGTATCCCATTTAAAATCAATTAATAATTATTGTTAAAAGAATAAGATTTTATACAATAATATTATTTTAAATGATATTTTTCTTTTATATAAACAATTAAACTATTTCACAGTTTTAGAGAAAACTTGATTATAGATTGGCAGAAATAATAATAAGTTTAATCTAATTAGTAAAATACATATATTAATGGAATACACATAAATAATATGTATATGTATGTAAACATACGTGAATGTAACGAAAAATATACATGAGTGGATAAGGTTGAGGGGATAAGGTGAAGTATCATGAAGTTTGAAGCTCATCGGATAAACTATGTAACGACATTTCTCCTCGAAAGCTCAAACCGCTTAAAGTTTATTTTTATAAATTTGAAATCATGTTTGCTCAACTAAATTAATTAACAAATAGACTCAGCTGTTCAACACAGCCATTCAGTGCTACCAACTCATCTTTAAAAAATAGCTAAGATGACAAATGAACCGTTTATACGTTTCTATACATATATAACCACTATTTATGATTTTGTTGATTACTGTTTATTACCATTAAACAGTATTAAAAATAGTCTGAATTTATTATAATATTAGTGAGTTCACAAACTTTCAAATCAACGATTAACACCACGATAAATTACGGTTTTTGTTTATTTAAAATATTTTGTAGTGCATTACTTTGATAACACTTCAAAATGGTATGAAAAAATAATTAGATTCATAACATAATTCACTTCTTTAATAAATATAAAGAATTATTTGAATTATCATTAAGTAATTATAAACATTCAATAGCTTACATATTTGTAAAATAAATAGTCAAATTTTAGTTAATTGTTGAATAGGCCATAATACGTTTAGATTAAATGAAGGTTAGAAGTTCAAGAAACAAATATTCAATAGAAATATTCTATTTCTGTCCCCCTCGTTGAACCGTATGACCCCAATAGTACATAAGATGAAAAATATGATAAATTTTTAAAAAAAATTGTAAAGTAGTGGAAAACTGTAATTTTTGACGGCTTCGAATTTAATATTTTTTCTTTTAAATGTAAATAAGAATGCTTAATTATAACAATAAAAAAATAGTAAACGATAAAATTAAACTTAATTACGAAAATATAATTAAAACAACTAATACGAATTTATATGACAGAAAAATAATAGATTGGTTTTCGTGGTTGAATATTTATATAAAATTATTCTTAATACCACTAAAAATTTTCGTCAAAAAAATATCATTCATTAGTAAAATATTTGATGAAATAACTATGAAAAATATCGTATCATTTGTAAGATTACCTGTATTTTTTTCTATAATATTCATAGTTGTAAATATTCTATCAATCGCTAATGCCTCAGAACCACTCAGAAATCCATATGAAGTATTGGGTGTAACAAGACATGTTACTAGTCAAGAAATAAGGAAAGCATATAAAAACCTCGTAAAAGAATGGCATCCTGATAAAACGGATCATCCTGCTGCTGAAAATAAATTTGTTGAAATTACTAAAGCCTACGAATTATTAGCTGACCCAGAAAGAAGGAAAAAATTTGATGATCATGGAATAACTGAAGAAAACATGTCTAGACAAAAACAATCCAGTAACTTCCATATGAATGATCCAATTGATGAACTATTTAATAGTGGAAATTTTAAATTTCATTACCAAAGTCGAGATGTATCATTCTTTCATAAAATGAGCATTTCCTATCGCACATATGATAATACTATTGTACCAAGAAGTTATCGTACACCCTACTTAATTTTATTTTATTACGACTGGTGTTTCACTTGTATACAAATTGAACCTACCTGGCGACGATTGATCGATGAATTAGAACCTATTGGCGTTAAATTAGTTACAGCACATGCAGAACGTGAAACATCTTTTGCAAGAAAAGTTGGCGTTCATTCATTACCTTGCCTCGCTGTAACATTAGATGGCCGTTCGAGTGTTTACAAAGAGTCTTTGTTTAACGTAAACAAAATTGTTGGTAAGTTTTTATTTTTATATTTTTCTTTAAGTAAAGTTCATGTATACACCTTCAATAAATTAACTTGATTCAAGAGAATACATCATATTCCATGAGTATCATTTTAAAAAGTTTCATGAAACTTGAAAGAAGCCAAAAAATGTTTGACCTAAGATATTCATCTCAGTTATTATTACTTATCACAATCAACGAAATCCCTTTGAAACTAATATTCAACATGATTAGTATCACACAGTGATTATTACATGGTATCTAATTTTTTTTTAATTCTTATAATATTTTTCATCATACATTTATCATGATTTAGTTGATGAAATATCTCATGAAGAATGCTGATAAAAAAGTTACTTGATTCAAGAGAAGAAATCTTGAACCAAGAATACCATTTTGAAGAAAATTACTTTCTTGAGTCAAGAGAAAAAATTCCTGTACTAAGAAAATTTAGTGAAACCAGGAATAATTTCTTGGCTCAATAATTTTTTTCTTGACTAGGATTCTAGGATCCCGACCGGGGTCATCCAGCTAAAAAAAATCTGGAAAACTGTTGACCCTGCAGGCCATCTCTGGAATTTCCCGCTATGAACGGAACGCTGGAAAAATGATCTATTCCGAAGTTGTGAGCTTTTCGAGCTGAAAAATATAATTTTTATACTTTTTCGAGCTCGAAAATCTAGTAGCTAATGAAAAAATATTTTTTTTTTTTAATTTTAATTACGATATCTTTCTATAGAATCATTTGTTTTTGATTAGACTTGCAGCATTCGACCAGTTTTTCAAGCACAAAAAGATTATTAATTTCCTAATAAACCTCTGAACCCTTTCGAACACCACCAAGATTGTTCAAATTGGTTAAGCCATTCAAAAGTTATGAGAGACTTACACACACATACATCTATATATGTAAAACAAAGTTGTGTTTTTATTGCGGGAACGCGGAAATGTAACAAATTAAAATAAATACATTTCCCGAACAGTTGATCTGTGGAAAAGAAATTTGGCTACTTATTTTAACAGAATTCGTAAAAAACATGTCCAATTAATTTTCTGTAGAAAATTTATGTTACTGAGACAATTTTAAATAACAGAGAAAGTCGTCGCACTAAAAGCTAGGTAGATTTCAACTTAACTTATGACACCTGCAATTACTTTAACTGAAACTTTCAATGCTCATTTGGAATTTGTACAAATCAAAACAATACTCCAATTAAATTTGAAGTCTAGATCTAAAAATGTAATTCTATAAAGCGTCCAGCGAAGAGAGCAGGTAACAGCTAGTACACACACACACATACAGACAAACAGACATACTGCCATCATCATGGGAACAGTCAGAACAGCTTCCTAAAACCTCAAAACGTGAAGATCTGATGAGAACTTGACTTTCGAGAATCAGGGTGAAACCAATAACTTCTCTTTTTAAAATCATTGATTAAGTTAAACTGATTATCGTCACAGATTTAAAATACCCAGAATGACAGAAAGAATTATTCATGCTTTCATAATAAAATACACTAAAAAGTAGAAAAGAATTTTGAATAATTTTCAATTAAAATAAAAATAGAGCAAATAACCAAAATTTCATTTTATTGTAAAAAAATGTGTAGTAGTTTGAAGATATTTTCATTATAGCTTTACTTTTGCAAATAGTTATAAAGATTGATATAAAAGCTCACCGCGCTTTGTTACAGTAGAATACATTTTTTGTAATCCTTCTATCCTTATTTTAAACATTTTAAAAATTATTTTTTACTTTTGGTTTGAAACATAAACAATCCGAAACGTTTCAGAACTATACGATCATTTTTGATTAATTTTGAACACTCAAATATATTTTAGAAATTAAAAAAAAACACACACACACCTACAACCACCCGTTTTCACCCACTACGGTCAAACCACCACAGTGCACCATGCGATACAAAAAATTGGAATGAAAATTTTCATGCACAAGGTTATATGATTTCAAGAATTGATCGGTCAAAAAATTTAGAAGCTTCGTAAAAAAAATTTTGACAAAGATATCTTAAGCGAATCTTGACACAAGAGTTAGTTCATTATGACAAGTCTTAGTTCATTTCAATTTATGGGTCTCTACTTCAAAACATCTTTGATACAATATACGATTTGCTCTCTAAAAATTTTTATGCTTTATAACATTCTGCTTTATATGTCAACATTTTTTTAAATCTCTATTTTTTGATCATTCAATAATTGAAATGAGTTTCGATCATAATTAATACTCAAGAAAAAAAAGATCTTCCATTAAGTAAATCACTAGTAATTAAAAAATTTTTCAGAATTCGTACGAAGTAGATTTCCATACAAGCTGATCCAAAACATTAATGAGAATAACATTGATCAATTTTTGTCTGGATGGGTAGACAATAGAATACGAGCCCTGATATTCGAAAAACTTGAATTACCAAGGTTAAGATATCTACTTGTGGCGTTTCATCATCGTGAGCGCGTCGCCTTTGGATATGTTCAAGTAAGCAATTTAATAATAAATAAAAAAACAAAAATTTATTCAATATTTTTATCGAATTTTCATTTATTTTTAGATTGATTTAATTGAATTCTATTTGAATGTAATTAAAAGTATTTCTACATGAATTAATTTGTACTTTTTTCAATTCTATAATTTTGATCAAAAGCTGAGATTATATTATTGTACTAGTATTTTTAGAAATTGAATATAAATCTATAAATGTTTTACGATTTAATGAGATAAAATCAATGTTTTAACTTATTAATCTATTCATATTCACCGTCAAATTATTGACTTTTTATTGTTTGTGTTTGTAGATGGGTAAACCTGAGACTGACGCAATAGTAACAAAATATAAAATTCCCAAAGATTTAAATACTTTATTGTTATTTAATGAAAATTCTGAAAAGCCAATGGCTTCAGTTAGTATGAAAGATATATCGAGCGAAACAATGCATAATGTAATCACAAATAATAATTTCTTGACTTTACCACGACTTTCAAATCAAGCAATGTTAGATTCAGTATGCCCACCCGAATGGTTAAAACCTCAAAAACGGTTATGTGCTATTTTGGTCTCACAAAATAGTGCAATTCATGATTTGGCAAGGCATAAATTCCGTCAAGCGGCAATAGAATCACCTTACAGTACTGAACGCGTAAGATACACTTATATATTTAAAGAATCACAGCCAGAATTTGTGGCAGCATTAAGTGCAAGTGAAGGTAGCCCAATGGAGCCCTTGTTACATATTGTAATAATCTGGCGCCGTGATGTCAACAATTTAAAATATGAGTGGCTCAAAACAAGATGGATTGAGCCTACTCAAGACGAGAATAAATGGAATGAATCTAGACAAAGTTTAGAACAAACTATACAACGCCTATTACGCACTACTGAAGCATTACCTTATGCAGCAAAAATTGAAGAATTAGCTGATGAGCATGCTCAAGGAACTATAGATAGAATTATTGGTAAAGCATTATTGGCGGTTGATTATATATCTGACAATATATCAAAAAATCAAATTCTTCTCCTTATATCTGTTGTAACAACGTTTATATTAATTGGAGCTGTTACTTATGGATTATCATATTTAATGAAACTAGAAGAAATAAGTATACAAGGAAAGAAAGGTGGTTATGAAAATAACTCTAGATCCACGCAAGTAACTTCACAATTACGATTGCATGAATTACGTGCTGAAAAATATAACGGGCTTGTACGGTTGTTAAAGCCTGGGTGTCGAACTATAATATTGTTAGTTGACCACCAAAGTAGATTAAAATTAATACCAATATTTCACAAAATCATTTGGCCTTACAGAAAAAACAAGACATTAATGTTTAGTTATATGAATGTGGAACGAGGATTAAATTGGTATAGAAAATTGTTATCACTCAGTTTGCCTGAATTGATAGAGTTGAATATAAATCCTAAGAATTGCGTTGGTACCGTTTTAGCGTTAAATGGACACCGTAAATATTTTTGCATTTATCATGCTAAACATCCAGAATGTAATAAAGATAAAGAGTTTAAGGTAATCAACATCAATAGAAATATTTTCAAAATTACTAATAATAATAACAATTTAACATAAGCTATATCAATAAACTTTTCGTTATAATTTAATTAGTGAAATAATGGCCCCGTTCAAATTCAATAAGTTCTTAACATTTCTTAGAAAATCTTGTAACCAAAAACTGAAAGTGACTATATTTTCTCTAAAAAATATCTGTAAGAAAATAATGCAAGGTATCCTAATCTAAGTTCAGTCCTCTCGAGTACTTAGTAAACTTGAACGGGGTCATTGCAAATCAGATATTGTTATGTGCTTACAAGATAGTTGAATTTAATTTACTATTTCATAGGAAATCAAATCAAAATTTATCGCTAATTCATTTATAGTTGTTGACATTCCTGAAAAAATGAATTATTATTTAGGGTCGGTTTTTCAATCTAGGATAAAAGTTTATCCAATGTTGAAATATATCTATATATTTCATATATATAAATATACTGGCAATAATAATAATACTTTAATAAATTAACTCCTTGCCAATCACTGTGTACATAAAACATGATAGCACTTACAAATGCTAATTAATGTCACAATTCTAATTGTAATAAATTCTGCCTAGCGTATGGAACGAATCACTGAACAAATGAGTCACCGGTCTGAAGATGCAGAAGCTGGAGCATTTATAGGCTTCGATAATTCAAGTGATTCAGACATATCTCAGGATGAAGTATAACAATATATAACTTTCTTAACATGAATAATATTGAGTATTAATACCTTTAATCTAATAAAATTGATTTGTTTCAGATTAAGAATGATGTTATAAAACAAGATAAACTTTTAGAAGGTTTACCTAATTGGCTTGATAGATTATTTGAAGGCACAACGCAGCGCTATCATGTTAATTATTGGCCAGATTTCACTGCCAAGTAGAAAATACATAATTAACTCTTGGTATGTAATAACTTTTACAATAATGAAAATAAATTAGGTATCTTGATTCTAGTCAGTTAAGTGCTGTTAGATGTTGGACGGAAGAGTTAGTATATTTATTATTTATGAAATAATTTTATCCATAAATCTGTAAGTTCACCTTAAAGTCACAACATACTCATGAAAATAATAAGGTGTATAAATATTACCTATCGTTATGCATATAACAGTTGCTCCATGTCAAACCCTAGTAACTGGTAATTTTTTCGATTTTTTATTAAAAAATAAAAATATCAAAAATTTAACCATTACATTGATAAATACAATTAAACTTCAATTGAATTTCGTAGTAAAAGTTAAAACTACGAAGATTAAGTTGAGTTTTATGGGATAAGATGTATCCATATAATAGTTTATAAGAAAATAAGCATAAAATTTTGTACTAAAAAGTATATAAAATGTAAGTGCAATGCAAAAAAATCGGATTTAAAAATTTGTTCATTACTGAGTTATGAGATGGGATAGCAGATGAATTAAATAAAATTCGATTAAATATTTTTAAGAATCATAAAACCATGAATAAAAAATACTCAAGACATTTTAAATTTACTTTTCGTTAACAAGGTAAAAGCCCCAATTATTGACACTATAAGAGACAAATTTATGATTTCATTTTTTTTAACCAATTAAATATCAATATAGTTGAATTTTGTTTGTGGTAATGTCTCAAGTAATGTTTTTACTAATCAATTTATTTTTTTTTTAATGATAATCACTGATATTTACTAATTAATTTTAAATAATTAAATAGAGTATTGGTATGCACCAATTATTGACAGGCTGAAAAACTGATTGATCTAATTATTGACATACCTTAGCCCCAATTATTGACACTTATACTGCGCATGCGTTGAATCATCTGCTTATTATTATTCATTCAAACTTATTATTAAGTAATCAATATTATTAAAATTTATTAATAATAATTTCCACAAATGATTAATTACTGTTGAAAATATAAAAATAATTTATTGAATCAGAGGAGTTCAAACTCTTAAAGTAAATTTGTTAAGTTAAAGTAAAAAAAAGGCGTCATAGCGCTGTCGACTGGCTGTCAATATGAGATCCAACTTAAAAATTATACAATTAATTTCAATTATTCAAATTTAAACTCGGCATTTAAAAAAAATGCTTTTATAACCAAAGTTGTTAAAAAAATAGACGCTCGTAAACTGGTTTGATGAACTGATGCTAATTTTATGTTTTTTTTTTTCAAATAATTAATATTTAATATTTTGAACTGACAGTAATTTTTTTCAATTTTTTAATTAATTAGAATTTAATAAAAATGTATATGATAGTTATTCTTATTACAGATAATTAAATATATCTAAAAATAATTTAGGGTGTCAATATTTAGACCCCTTTCAACAATTGGGGCTTTTACCTTATATAAAAAATAATAGATCCAGTTTTATTAATCATTCAATGCTTAACAAGTTTAATTAAATTTAATTGAAGTAAAAACAAAAAAATTACATATTACTCAATTAGAAATTTGGTGAATAAAAAATTTCAATTTTTTTTTCCACTCATTAGTTTATTATTTTACAATGGAAATAAGCAATTAACTCTAGTCAGCATGCGAAAGAGTCATTTTTTAACTGTGTATTATTTTTAGATTATGCCGGTAAATTTTTATCAAATAGTTCTGAAAGTAAATTTCTCAACTAAGTGTAGACTTTTAAAACTATAGACTGATTTTTCCACAGTATATTTAAGTTATGGTATGATATTTTTTTTTGTTTATTGTTAAAATTAAAAAGTCATATAATCTTTTGTTCATCGTGCTATGAAAGAATCACCGCTAAATATTCTGGTCAATATGAACACTTTTTTAGAATTTTAGATTGTTTTCACCAAAAACTACGATTGAGTTATCATTAATGACTTCCTTTATTTAAACTTACACCTTCTATCACTGAGATTTTTAATGAAAATTGACTGATAATTATAATTATTTTCGAAATTTGTGATAACCAACAGTTGTACAGATACTCGATAAAAACTGAGTCCATTTTTGGAAAAATAGTTGAGATTTTTTGCAACTTTCTAGAAAACTACTTAAAATTTTCAAAAAATTTTTAGATGTCTTTCCGAGTGGGATAAGTCCCAATCACAATTTTTGGTGGAACAGATGTAGAATTCTGAACAGGTGTACATATTAACTAGACTCAAATACTTCCCAGCTTGTCGAGGAGTTATTATAGTGCGAGTAAAAATCTTAAAACGGCGCAAATGCAGAAGAATTAACAATTATCAGTGTATTTGTCTATTTCTTATATTAATGAGCTTGATTTAACGTTGATTCACTACTATATTGTATTTAAGTAAAAACGATAACACTTTACAATTATATTATACTACTAAGTGGTAATCAGATAACTTTTTGAATATTTCTAATCTTAATTATTATATAATCAATACATTTCGGCCATATATATAAAAATATGTTGCCCATTTTGGGAAGTTCTTATTGAAACTTAAAGATGTCTTAAAACAATTGCCACATTTATGAATTTAAAAAAAGATAAAAGTACATTATCTATATCCGAAAAACTTGATGAACCTGTGCATCCATTACGTATTCGTGAAAATGTAAAATCGAAAATAAAAAAATGTATAAATTTTAAAATTGTTTAAAAAAAAAAAAAACATTCATCAATAAAGAAAAGTTTTTTGTTTTACTAAAATAAACATTGTTGACGAACAAACTAATCTATAATTTATATTAAATTTGGTTAATGTATTCGTTTGAAAAAACATGTGTCTAAAATTTTATTTCAATTAGTTTAAAACTTTAACCTTTCAACACTGTCGCTATAAGATTTTTTTTATACTAACACTAAAATAGTTTTGGTTTTGAAATTATTAATATGATAGCCATACCTTTGTGGTTTTGATTTTGCTACGAAAACTACTAATACTACAACATAAATATCGTGTAAACTAAAATAAAATTTAGTGCCGCTCAAAGTTATATAAAATTAATGAGCTTTCATTGCGTTCTATACAATTTTATAAAATTTTATAGAAAATTTTTTTTTGGAATGCTTTACTCACAAAAATTGCATCTAGTTTTCATACAATAAGCGTTCGACTTCCAGCGACAGCTGAAACACGTGCGTTGAATATTACATGAGTTTTTGTGGAGAAAATAAAATTATTTTCCGAGGACATTGAATGTCTAAAAAAATTTCTTTCGTTGAACGTTTCGACTTTTCATTCACATCAGCGATCACATCGTTACTACTTTTAATTTTTTTATTAATTTCTTATGAACGGAAACAATGCAAATAAAGTAATTTCTTTGATTTATAATCTTAAAAAAAAAAAAATTTTTTTTGTACCAAAATTTTATATTTTCTTCGATAGTGGAATTATTTGCTTGAAAAATTTGTATTTCTTGATATAATAGAGATTTATTTTATTTGTAAAGAATATTACTTAAATATAGTATATTACTCACCTAGGGCAGGAAAGTAAGAGATTTCTCAGATCACATGTAATTGTTGGCCGAGGCGAAGCCGAGGTATGTTCGACTTGTAGTTAAAAAGAGATAATTTTAGAATTTTAGTTTAAGTAATTAAAATTTTTTTGTCAGTTTATCTACCCTGGTTAAAAAAATAATTGAAGAGAATTGACTCTATGTAACTTTATATCTATATAAAGGTGCTTCGTTTGAGATGACTATTGTTTTTTTCATATTCCAGCCATGAAATATTGTTATCATAAAAATAAATTCTCATAAAAAATAGGATCTTAATTTCAATTTTAAGTACTCGCTGAATGAATTTGAAAATTTCTCATTTAATAAACACGTAAATTTATATTTTTATTTTTAAATTATCTATAATTTCGCGACATTCAATGTTACTTCATCGGCCATAGGTAGAAATCGTAGGCAAATCTTTATTCTTTGAAAGTGTCTATAGCTAATTTATGTTCTCTAAACCGTCTCACCTCTAAAATATTCTTGAGTCGATTTTTACTCAAATTTATTAGTTTTTTTTTTTTTTTTTTTTTTTTTTTTATAGCTTAGGGCAACTTTTGCGATCGTATTGGTCTGAAATGAAATTTACTCAGAATTAAACGCTTTTTAAAAGTGCTAATTGTGAGGAAGCTATAATGTGTACACAGAAAAAAAAAATTACTTGAATCAAGTAAATAATTTCGAAGAATTTTATTTTCTTGATTTGAGTAGAAAAATTCTTAAACTAAGAAATTTTTCTTGGTTTAAGTAAATTTTACTTAGTTTAAAAAGGTTTTTGTCTTGATTCAAGGCAATGAAACTTTTCAAAATTATTTTCTTCGTTCAAGAATTTTTCTCTTGATTCAATTTAATTTTTTTTTCAGTGTATGCATGCAAACGATTATACGGGAGGATAAATTTAATTTTCTTAAAAAAATTTTATTTTTAACTTTCCGCTATGAAGAAAGAGTTAAAATTTCAATATTTTTCCAAAAAGTCCGAAAAAATTTGAAAATATCCCTGAATAATTTTTTGGTATTTTTTTTTCGAAAAAAGAATTCAAAACAAATAAAATGATAAAACAAAATGTACTATTTGGACTATTTTCGACAGAACAATAAATTCTTCAAAAAATTTCTGGTGCATTTAATCGGAAATCAGTTCTTACTTAATTTTCAAAATCTTGTGGTTTAGTTAGAAATAGTCTAAATGACACCTTTTTTATATTATCTTGAAGTAAATTATTTCTAGATCATAAAAGTTTTTAACCTCATCATACATAAATTTCTGTTCTAATTCAAGAATAACTTTTCAAAGAAATTCTTCTTCTGAGTTGAAGATATTTTTCTTTTCGCAAAAGGAAAATTCTTGTAACTTTTCCTATGCCATCATCGTCTCAAATCATATGAATGATGTATTGACACATTATTTTATAACTCATAATTTCAAGAGTTTAGTTACTTCAAGACTATAGCTTTATTTGCTATTAGTAAGATGATGAAAGGGATGATAGACAGTATAATATTTCAAAAAATACTTTTTACGCAACAACTTAAGAATATTCGTAAAATCAACAGGATATTATATCAATCCTTTATTAAAGTAAATGAATTTAAAAATAGAAATTAAACAAATGAGGTTTATCATTAACCAAATCTCAATCACCTGTTAAATAAATATTTAAAAAATTATTTTCAATATTTGCGTATTAATTCCACAGACTTATTTCAATCAATTAATTTTTATGTATTTTACATTTATTACCAGTATAATGAACATTAAAATATGACTGTTTATACTAAAAAAATTAAATATATTTATATGTTGACTTATTTAAATTTTATTACGTAGTCTAAACAATAATCGTACTGAAGAGAGAGAATCAGAGTACATTCTTTATATTTGATTACTACTTACTCCAATTAGATGCTCCAAAGTTATTTCAATATAAGAGTCTAAGAAGCTTGATATATAACTTTTCCTCATTTCTTTTCTAAGTTCGTGCTATGAAAATCAATGTCCTTTTTCATTGCAATTTTCTAGCTACTTTTAAAAAAATAATTATTTTGTCTAACTCTACAATCGGCATGCTTTTATCATAACATCTATATGTATTATATACTTTTATAGTGACTTTAGAATTCTGATTGTTTTATTAGAAAAGTCATACTTCTGAGTGGAAGCATTTTTTTAAAAGTGAATTTTTGTCAAAAGAAATTTTGATTTTTTTTTTAGATTATAATTTAAACTGTTTTTAACCCTTCAGTACCCACGTTATGAGAATTTTTCTCACGCTCGGTTTCAATCTTAATTATTTTTTTAAATTCAAATGGAAAGACCACTTGAAATTTTTTTTACCTTCCGAAAATTGTATATTCTTTTTAACTGTTTATTAAGAAATAACTTATTTTCATTATAAATAAAAAAAAAATTTTTTTTTTTAAGACAGATTTTTTCTCATGGTGAGAATAAAGAAAATGAGCCGAATAACGTGGGTACTGAAGGGTTAATGATTAAAAATGTTTTCTTTTTATAAAAACATCAATATTTGAGTTTATATAGATTTAAAGTTAAAAAAAATTTTTAATGAGTACTTGAATTCATTAATCACAGCTGTATGAAATTCTCATTTTTCAAAAATATGCTATGAGAAATACCTATACGTAACTTTAATTAATCATTTTTATCAGAGGCGACGTTTCAATTGACCGAATTCTATAAACTAGGTTGGTCATATTGCCATTAGTACTGAATCCTTCTAATAAGTACCTATTTATTCATAAATCTTGTTTACTCTTGATCAATATGACACAGATAATGTTTTGACCATTTGTAAATTTGCAGTTAATTTTATTTTTAGATATATTAAAGTAATTTATAAATAATATAAGTATGATTGAAATCATTGACATATTTAAGCCAATTTGCGAAAAAGGTAGTCATGCAAATATTCAAGTAGGTGCTCAAAGGATTAAAAACAAAACATTATAGTTGAATTTTAAATACATTTTACAAGTAACAATAATGGAAATTCTTCGTATTAAAACTTATAGCTTTAATACAATTTTTTTATCCATTTGTAAAATTACAACTGATTTTCTAATAGTGCATCGAGCTCTTGAAATTTTTCAAAAAATAAATTCTAACTTTACATCTACAAGTAAAGTAACACATACGCAAAACTTATATTTATTTAATTATTAAATTGTTGTATATGCACGGAAAAAAATTACTAATAAATAATAGTACCATTACCAATTAATATCACTGTAAAAATAACATTGTTCTTTTAATAATTAATTGATATTTATTGTAATATTCAGAAATTAAAAATTTATTTATTAAAAGAATCCTATTTTAAATTGTAAAAATTAATTTGTATGCTTATAGCATTGTTTCTTTGTGGCTTATATATTTTTAGTATGAATGATTAAAATATTCTGTTAATATTCATTTTTGAAAATGAATTTTTTTACGCCATTACTACTGAGAACTTAATTATTCTATAGGAAAAGTATAAAAACATTAAAAATACTTAATTGTTTATTCATATGATTGTAAATTATATTTATTACACTATTTATGAATTGTATATCATTTATATTGTTGATATCTAAAATTAGTAATGTATAAAAAAAAATTTTATTCGTTTGCAATAGAGCACAAAAAAAGTAATTTAAAAATCGCACTATACAGTCGATTTAACACAATAAATTTAAATATAAATGAACTATTGTTGTTCTTACATTCTATATTTTAAAAAAGACTCATACGAACCAATATAACAATTGGATTTGTAGAAATAATTTCAGTTATTACAATTTTTATCATCTACTAAATATTAAAATACAGAATAATATTTTATGTAGAAGTCAACAATAAATGAAGTTTTATATATACTTAAGTAAATTATCAATAAATAATTTTATGAATTTCGAATACCTAGAGCCTGTTCCAATTCTGCTCGTTTTTGTTGAACTTTTGTATAAAAGTATCTGCAAACGGCTTCTTGAGCCCAAGGCTGATAGTAAAATTCAGCTCTTCGTTCTTCTTCTGGGTTACCGACAACATCAGTCATCGTTTTTAAATCTCGAGTTTGTGAAATAATCCATTTATTAATAAACTGCTGCGGATCTTTAGCAAAACTTAAGAAGAATTCTCGGTTTGTTTTTAGTTGATTTATTGTTTCAACTGTTTCGTGAATTTTATTATCTAAGCTTTGAATTTCTTGCTGACTTGCTGTCGATAATAAGAAATTATTCATTTGAGTTTTCAAAGTATCATCAACTTCAACATCAATATCGTAACAAGCAGTTTGTTTTGTTTCGGTCCCTTCTACACTAATAACATGGTTAATAACAATTGGATCCGGTGGATGAAGAAGAGGATTCAAGCGTTGAGGTATTTCAGCAAACTTCATACGAGGACAAGCAAATATTTGTTCTAAATATTTGTCACAGTTTATGAATTCTCTTTCATGACTATCCTGAAGTTTGTGAGTTTTTATATACTGCCAAAGAGCAGAAATAATTACAGGTCGAGTTTGAGTATGAACGCCTAGTAAACGAGCAAGTCGTGGATCGAGCTTAAACTGAAACAGTTAAATTTACATAAATGAAAATTTATTCATCAAACATTAAAAGTTTTATAATACAAATTACTCTAATTTTTTCATTTATTTCATACTTTTATAGCTTACTAACGAGACACAGGATACAAATAGCAAGAAATATTTTGAAAGAAATATAATGGTTAACTCTAAAGACACAATATTTCATTATTTTCCTATAAGTCAACTCTCAAAAATTATTTATTTTTAGAGTTAATGTTAAGAAAAAACAAAAAAAAATATTGTATTTTAAATGTAGTTAAAAAAAAAATATTTTAAACTAGCTTCAATCTGATTTATTTATCTATTAGATTTTCTGGATAAACAATAATTCTTTTTGGTTAGTCTTTTTGATTTTCATATCATGAATTAAATTAAAGTATGAATAATTCTTTTTTAACTTACAACTATCACTTTTGTTTTTAAAACTTACCGTATTTTTTTTCTAATAAAATCGTTTTAAATTGGAAGCCCCAAGTAAGTTTATAAAACTATGCTACTATAGAGCAAAATTCTACATATATTTTTTTTTTATAAAACATTATAATTATGCGGTTCTTTTTTTTCTACTATACTTATGTAATTGTGATAAAAACTAAGTATGTTAATGCACAGATGCATTATAGAAAAAAAATTGATTTTATAGAATTTTACAATTTATTTCTTAGAAATTCACAATTCAATGTATAGTATATCTAGCGGACTTTCTATTTAAAAAAATAAATGAACGAAATTCTATAAAATTTTAAACAAGTAAACGAACCATAACCATCATAAAATAAAATTTACAAAAATAAACTTCACAAAATCTCCATCTACGGAATTAGGACTAATCCATATAATAAATTACAATGAATAGAATGTCTTTGTAAAATTTTTATGAATTCTTTCATAAAATTTATAACCTGACTCATATTTATCTACTCAAGAAATGGATATTTTAGTTTATCAGAATCTATAAGAAATTGACTGTACAAAATTATACTTATTCAGTGGTACAATAAGAGACAATAATTTATGCCTGCTCGTGTTGCTTTGGTATCGATGAAAGTTTAGATTTATGAAAATTTGTCCAAATAAATATGAAAGTTTGTAAAATCGCTGATGAATACAAATGAATGAAAGCACAGAAAAATTTACGTATAATTTTATATAAATACAAATGATTCTATGTAAACTAGATCATCTGTTCAATTTTACAGTTGTTCAAATGACCAACTGAACAAATAAAATTCCCTATTTTTAAAAATACGTACAACTAATAATATGTTTATTTGATTTTAATTCCAAAAGTATAAATGGAAAAATGAACATAACTATAAATGAAAATTTATAAATTTACTAGTTAATAAAAAATATAATTTGAATAAATGATTAATAATACAAGTGTATAAAAAAATAAATGAAACATTCACTTAATGAACTTATATAATAAAATAATTTCTTTAAAAATACTAATGATCATAATGTCATTTATTCATAAAATAATTTCTACATTTATTCATTACCATTATTTATCCGCAATTTCTTTTGTTCAAATAATTATAATAGTTTTTTTACATCCGGATCTATCTTTTTAAATATATAAGTTCATTAAGTGAATGTTTCATTTATTTTTTTATACACTTGTATTATTAATCATTTATTCAAATGAAAATTTTTATTAACTAGTAAATTTATAAATTTTCATTTATAGTTATGTTCATTTTTCCATTTATACTTTTGGAATTAAAATCAAATAAACATATTATTAGTTGTACGTATTTTTAAAAATAGGGAATTTTATTTGTTCAGTTGGTCATTTGAACAACTGTAAAATTGAACAGATGTTCTAGTTTACATAGAATCATTTGTATTTATATAAAATTATACGTAAATTTTTCTGTGCTTTTATTCATTTGTATTCATCAGCAATTTTACAAACTTTCATATTTATTTGGACAAATTTTCATAAATCTAAACTTTCATCGATACCAAAGCAACACGAGCAGGCATAAATTATTGTCTCTTATTGTACTATATTTTAACGGCCATATTAATTGAATAATATTATCAGATTAAAATGAAACAATTCACAACTTTTTTTTTATCTTTTGACTCTGTTTCGTAAGATGGGTTTTCAAACGTTTTTCAACACATTATTACAGAAATTTAATAGTAAATTAAATAAATTAATACCTGCAATGGCTGATAATCCAAAAGTAAAAGAATAGTACACCGAACATTTTTATCACCAGGGCGTTTGACCTGGAACCCATCTGTCTCTTGTGTTGTCAACGTACGATGCCATTCTACTAAATGATTATCAGGTCCATACAAATCTTTGTCTAATTCAATAACCAAACTTTTGAAAAATGATGAAAATTTTCTTTTCACCTGTAAAAAATATTTATATATATATATATATATATATATATTTATAACAATAACAAAAAAAGAATCTTGTACATAAACATTATTTATTCAAGAATACGAACTTTATTAGGATCATTTTTTGTATCGTCTAATAATCGACCTTCTACCCGAAGTTCCCAAGATGCAACAGAACCTTCTTCACCTTCACCAGCCTCTTTAGCCGGATAAAATGTATTTGAAATAAATATTCTTAATTTTCGCTTTTGTTTCATTGGACGTTTGAGTGCTTCTTGAATATCTAAACGCTTTCTCATGATTGTTGCATCTAATTTACGTTCAAAAGCAAGTAAATCCATGTATGCTTGTGACTCTGGTACCAAATCTCGTACTTTTTGCGGTAATATTTTGTCAGCCAATTTCTTCTTCTTCTTTGATGTGGAATGTGAAAAATCACTGTTCCAAAAATACCTAGATGAGTTTTTGTAGAAATAATATTTTGAAAAATCAAAAGAAATTTGGAAACTTGTTTTGTATGTGTATTTTTGTTAGAGTATCATATTAATGTTTGAGTTGCCAAAAATAAAAAATAACTATAAATTAATATCAACTTAACAAAAACAAATACTTAAAAATGAACATTGTTAAAATGTTGATAAATAATTGTAATAAAACTAAATAGAAATAAAATAATAATTAATTACGGTTTCTGTTGTGATATTGGTATACGTTGATCTGTCCTTTTACCACCCGGCGGAGCCGTCATTGGTCCTTGTCTCATATTTGAATAGGATTGATTAGGTCTCATTATTCCTCCTGGTCCAGGACCACCGGTTCCCATTTGTGGAGGTGGTGTGAATCCAGTTCGTTGTTGCATCTAAACCCAGTACGTTTGTTGATATTCATCATCAAAATATTATGCGTACTTATTTTTCGATTTTCAAATATAGCAAATTAACCAAATTAAATACCGGAAAGTTTGGGCCAGGATATTGACGTAGATTGGGCGGTACAGCTGGTGGAGGATATCTTTGGGACGGTGGTCCATTATTGGTTGCAGTCGGTACTGGAAACCTTTGCGCCATTCTTCAACTGCAATAAATTTTCAAATCTGTAACAAAAAATCATAACAAATAATAATTGAAGTTAGAATTTAACTATGCAATAAAATGATCACTCGAAATTATCAATTAATTACAGATCAAAAAATGGAGTAAAATGATCACAATTTTTTTCTACCAAGTACAAAAAAAATGCTAACAGCTTAATATCTCCTGCATCAAATAAAATCTTTCATTTTATCGAATGCATATTAAAAGAATAGCAACTATCAATATCTAACAACTAAAGCTAATAGCATTTTACCATTTAATATTATTAAAATATAGATTTTTACTGATTGATGTTTTTCAGATATTTAATTATAAATTTACACAATATTACTTTAATTTTTAATCAAACACTCCAAAATCTCATAAATGATTGCTGAAACTGGCTAAAATGTTTACCGGCCAACGCCATCAAATATTGCTATTATAAATACAATGGTAGTCGTGATGCGAGTTTGTACACTCATGAATACTCAACCTTTTACTACAGAAAGAGAGATAGCCGAGATAGCATCAACAAAACTGGTTAAACAAACTTGAATAGCGTGAATTTTATAACACCAAAAATTAATCATCAATTACGCTTAATAAATACAATTGATTCAGTCTTACGAATACAAAAAAATTTCACTTACATTACAAAAAATTTTATAGATTCAAGTAACTTTTTATTAATATGTATTAATTTAATAAACGTACACCTCAAGCTAATTTATTAAGGCTATTTTGTTGCCAACACCGTGCGGTAGGTACATGATAGCATAATATCAATCCAGTATTTTTACGGTAACTTATCACTTATTGTACAATTAAAGTCCGTTACGGATTCACCTTAATAATTTCCGAAACTTGTGATGAACGTTCGGATTATATTTTTAGTTCGTCGATTTTTTGTTTTATTGTTAAAATTAAGTTTTTTTATGTAAACATAAGAAAAAAAAAAATAAACCTGGTTGTAACAATAAAAATCCTATATACTAAAATTGATGGTACTGTTATGTCCTGCGAGGTTACTAGATTTGCTGATGATGACACCTCGTGGACAAGTGGGTTGTTTATTGTCACGCGGGATTTTATTTTATAATTTAATTTGAAATATACTTAAAATTGACTGATTGAGATTGAGTGGCAAGGTATGAGTTTAAATGATAAGAGTTCAATTGAACTTAATGTTGATGTTTATTTAGAAATTGGAGAGATGGAGTGAATAGTTACAGCTCTTGGGAAGAAGTGAAGTCACAAAGTCTCAATTCTGACTGCTCAGCTTCACGTTCCCCCACTATGGTTACACGTATACACTTATACTATTGCTAGAACTACCCTTATACATAGTGCGTAATATACTATCTTACATGTATTTATATAAACTTATTTCTATATAACATTTATTATTTGCGGCTGCGGCCGGCTTATATATTCATGTACCTGTATTTACCTGGCTTTTAATTCAGCACAACGATCTAGGGAAACCGCAGAAAACCTGGTCGAGGTACAGACAGTAATAATAACATAATATAAGATCGTTGTTACAATGATTATCCTCATCTATTATTTATTATTTAATTAACATATATTCATTAGAATCAATTAACGTGTTATAGTTTTAAAGGCGTTTAAAGTATTATCTGCTCAATAAATTATATCAGATGCGGAATTTACTTTAATATTTGCTAATCATTCCTAAATTCAATTTAATACCATTTACTATTCAATTATTCCAATATGTAATTAAATTTGTCTAAAACCATTGTGACATTAAATCCATACATATGTACATATATACACATGTTGTAGCATCTAAATACTCATTTATCTATGTTATTTAGTTACTTAAAATAAAGTGAATAAATAAATTATTATTTTATTATTTGTTGTTAAATTCGGTTGTAGTGCCTTGTTTTTTTTAGAGAACAAGAGACCGTTGAGTTTCCACACGTGTCTTTTATGGCTTTTCTTTTAAGGACTTGAAGTTGTCATGTGGCAAAGACATGTTCTGTGTTTACTCAAAGATTTTATGGTTTTTCAGAACCTAATACAATATTCCTTTGTATTATTTTCTTGATATTAAAGTTTCTCTTTCGAAGACACGTGTGCACTCAACGACCAAACTCAACAATTAAATCAAATATTAAATCCACTAGAAATTCTAAATCCATTTAAAATATAAATATAAATTTAAATTATAAATGTAACTAATTAACTTATTCAAATTCTGGTTCATCTGACAGGTAGTGTCACCTGCCAGATGCAACCCAAAGCATTATAGTTATTGCGACATAACAGTACAATGAAGTTAGCTTAGTATCGAAAACATGGACCCTGATTCCTTATTGGTGCAAGATTAGAGCGCGCGCGTATGCGCGCAATTTGAATTTCTAGTATCTTCTGAAAAACTGGCCGAAAATAAAGATTCTTATTCATTTTGAAAAAAATCCATACGTAAAGTGTAAAATTGGTATAGGTACATTCTCTTTAAACTTGCGCAGCCGTACACACCCTAGGCGCAAGTGTGCAACTTATCGAATCGAAAAATAAATTCATTTTGAACATGTAGAAACGAGTTGTTATAATAGGGTGCTACTATTCAATCCTCAACAATTGATTTGAAATTAGAAATGTAAATTTAGAGCGTGTTGCAATCAACACTGGGATCAACTGTGAAGTGGTTCCTTTACCAGCTAGCTGTTTAGTGACCGTAAATAACAAAAGAAATTTCTCCTCAGCAAGAACACTGAACAGTGCTACCCTGCTCGGAATGTATCTCAGAACACACCCTTAAGAATTGACCGTAGTAAATCTATTTTCTGATTTTTATTGTTATGTTACTTAATTTCGAATTACTTTTTAAATTAATTATGATAAGTTTTGCGCAATAGCTAGTCATATTATTTTTTTAAAACTTCATTTTATTTGAATTCAAAATTTAATTCTTGAATCGTTTTATGAAAAGAAAATTAATTTTTTTCGGATTGAAACAGTCGATTGAAATACATCGATAATCGAAATATATATCGATTTCAACACTGCTTACACGGCTACATTACCGTGAGCTTAGCCATAAAGAAATTTGTGTTTGCGGTGTTCACAGTTTCGTAAATAATCATAACCTTAAAACTAAGGTTGCATGCCGTGCTACCACGTGTATGTAAAAAGTTATATGATTTGTGTATGTAACAAGTTATATTATTAGATTAAAAGTTTATTTTTCTGTAAAATTATTGAAAAATAACAATGGGTAAAAAAACAAAAATCGGAAAGCAGCGGAAGGATAAATATTATCACTTAGCTAAAGAAACAGGTAATTATTTAAAATATAAAAATTTGATGTGTAAAATAAATACGTTTTAATTACTTATTCGCTATCACTGATATTAAACTAACTATTTTTTAGGTTTTAGATCTCGTGCGGCTTTCAAATTATTACAATTAAATAGAAAATTTGAATTTTTACAAAAGTCTCGAGTATGTATCGATCTTTGCGCTGCTCCGGGAGGATGGATGCAAGTTGCCAGACAAAATATGCCAGTTTCATCAATTGTCATCGGTGTAGATTTATTTCCAATAAAGCCAATTCCTGGATGCATCAGCCTGGTTGAGGATATTACTACAGATAAATGTAGAGTGGCTATTTCAAAAGAAATAAAAACATGGAAAGCTGATATTGTAATGAATGATGGAGCCCCGAATGTTGGAAAAAATTGGCTTCATGATGCTTATCAACAAGTTACTTTAACTTTGTCTGCTTTGAAACTAGCTTCTCACTTTCTAAGACCTGGAGGCTGGTTTATCACAAAAATATTTAGATCAAAAGATTATAATGCCCTTTTTTGGATTTTATCACAGCTGTTCAAAAAGGTAAATAATTTATTCAAGAAACATTTATCAAATTTTTTATTTTTTATTATAATAGATAATCAATAGTCAAAAGCCGTTCACGTTAAATGTGTACTTCTATCTAACTAAAATTTTTAAATATACTACATTTTTTTTTTTTTTTTGCAATGAAGTATTCGAATTGTCATAGTTCTTATTGAGATATTTATGAGAGATACTGACAAAAATTTTTTAATTTATTTCATTAACTGAATTGAATAGCCAAATCAAATTTATTGTTTAGTTTTAATTTCATAAAACTTTCTAATTTTATAATATCTATCTTACAAAATATTTATTCTTTAGAGTATAATTTTTTAAAACTATAATAAATTATTTTAGTTTTGTTTCTTAATTTTTATAGTGTTTTTGATTGTTTTCATTAATCATAAAACTTGAAATAATCGATGAATTAATTGCGTTAATACTATCAGTGTGAAAAAAAAATTCATCTTTATCATTTAATTGTTTGATTGTTCTAGGTCCATGCGACAAAACCTCAAGCGTCTAGATTGGAATCAGCCGAAATATTTGTTGTTTGTCAACATTATATCGCACCCGATAAATTAGACCCTAAATTTTTCGATCCGGCCTATGTTTTTTCGGACTTGGATATCACTAATAATAAATTGTTTATCCTCCATCCAGAAAAACGTAAAAAAGCCAAAGCTCTAGGATATCCAGAAGATGATCATACTTTACATCGTCAATTACCGGCATCCGAGTACATTGCTCATGAAACTGGTATTGAAATTTTAGAAAATATTGCCGAAATTGTGATAGATGATCCTCGAATAGCTGAACATCCTAAAACCACTAAGGAAATACTAGAGTGCTGTAAGGATATTAAAGTTTTAAATCGTAAAGATATAAAGTTATTACTATCATGGTGGAAAGAATTACGCAAACAATTTCACGATTCAAGTGATAAGACTGATGAAAAGGAAAATGAAGATAAGGAAAAAGAAGATAAAGATAAGAATAATGGTGAAAAAGATGGCGATGAAAGTGATGAAGATAAAGAGCAAATGAAAATTGATGCCGAAATAGCGGAATTAAAAGCTGAAGAAATGCGTAACTTAAAAAAAAAGAAAAAAAAGGCCCAAAAAGAACGACAAAAATTAAATGAAAAATTAAATTTAAAAATGATTCACAAAGGTGATGAAGGACCGATATTAGAATGTGAGGATATGTTTACCCTCAAAAATATAACAACACATCAGTTATTAAATCAAATCACTGATCAAACACCTGATATAACTGCCACGAGTGATATTGATTCAGAAGAAGAAACTTTTTTGCCTAAAAAAACTAAGTATGATAAAGATATGAATCAGTTGGACAGCAAAAGTTTGAGTTATGTAAGTGATATAAGTATGTCAGAATCAGAAAATTCAGATGATGATAATTATAATGAAAATGAAAATGGTTTAAATTTGAGCGATAGTGAAGATGAAAAATCAATGATCGAAGATGAGAATGATATTAATGAAGATAGTGAGCTGAATAATCCATTGATTACGGACTTAGAAAACAGTAAGGACAAAAGCTCAAAAAAAATTAACAAAGCAAAAATTTGGTTTGAAAAAGAAGCTTTCAAAAATTTAGAAAATGATAGTGACGAGGAATTTGAATTAGACAATATGATGGAAGTTTATTCGAAGGAAGAAAACTCCAAAGTTAATAAAAAGAAAACAAACAACCAATCTAAAAAAGTACAAAAATCAGTTGATTCCGATTCTGATTACGATGTTGAAGAAGATTTTATTCCTAAGTCGAAAAAAATAGCTAAAGATAATGATTCAAAAGTAACTGAAAAAAATGCTAAAGTAAGCAAGAAAAGAAAATTGAATGAAAAAGAATTAGCCCTTGCTACATTGTTCATTAACAGTAAAAAATCTCGTAAAGATTTAACTGATGCAGGTTGGAATAGATATGCATTTGGTAATGAGAAACATTTGCCCGATTGGTTTGTGAAAGATGAAGAAAAAAATATGAAAAAAGAAGAACCTGTTCCTAAGGAGCTTGTAGACGAATACAAGAAACAATTAGTTGATATTAACGCACGGCCAATAAAGAAAGTTATGCAGGCCAAAGCAAGAAAGAAGAAACGAGCTTTACGAAAACTGGAAAAAGCAAAGAAAAAGACTGAGGCGTTAATAGACAACGAAGATATTACTGATCGCGAGAAATCTCATCAAATCAAAGCGTAAGTATACTTTTAAAACTTAATATAAAAAATGTATTTTACATTCAAGTCAAATATCAAGTATAATAATATACATTTATATTTCTTCCAGATTATATAAAAAAGCGTTGAAACAACCAAAGAAGGAAGTAACATATGTGGTATCGAAAAAGCATACTGCTCAAAAAAGAGCTCCTCGACCATCAGGTGTCAAAGGACACTACAAACTTGTTGATTCGCGAATGAAGAAAGATTTGCGAGCTCAAAAAGCTAAAGAAAAGACTAAAGGTCGTGGGAAAAAAACTCGTAAAGGTACGTCCCGTGGTAAACCTAAGGCGAAATTTTCAAATAAATAAAAATCTAAATAAAAATTAAAATTAACACATCATACATGTTTAAAATTTAAATATATTTTATATTTATAAGTTGTTAACTTTCAATGTAAAATAGTAATACCTAATGACATTAAAAAACTTAATTGTAATTTTCGTACATATTTTTTAATTACATAATAAAACATCTCGTGAAGTATTCCGTTATTTGTCTTTTTATGTCTGGTATGCAATATTTAAGTTAAAGACAATCAATTTTTATTTATTAATTGTTATAACTTTTTAATAATTCCAAAAAAATTTCTTTCTTAATTAAACTTACTTGAATTGAAAAACTTCTTTCATTTTATACATAAAATAAATAAGAGTTTAAAAATAATTTCTTTGAACCCATGACCAATAAATTACAAGTGCATATTTTTTCTTTAAGTCTAATAACTCTTTGCCATTTACATAAAATAATCATTAAAATTTATCCGAATACGTAAGTTAGTGTAATTTTTTTTTAAAACACTAAAAGAGATTTATCAATATTATTCATAAAATAAGCTTATGTCGAGTGAAATTTAATTATTATGTTTTTCAATAAACATTTGAAGTATCATTTGTAAATCCCTTGACTCGAGTGCATCTTTAAGTTTTTCACTGGCTGCTTTGCTTGTTATTCTGAAATTTAATCATAAATATTTAATAATTACTCGAATTTTTTCTTTTTATATACATAGAAATATTTTTACCTTTGGAAACCTTTGGCACGATTCCAATCAACATATATATCAGTAATAACTGCTTGTATAATTTGTAAGATTGTAGGGTTTTTTGATAGTTTTGCTCTAATACTATCTTCTTCTTTCAATAATTCTTGATAGTATGTACTCAGATTTTCCCTAGAATCAATTTTTAAATCCCATTCTTGTAGAGCATCAATTATCTTTAATTTCTCGATCAATTGATAAGTTGAATTAAATTTAGGTACGATTAAATCCAACATTCTTACTATTGTACCATCTTCAATATCTATAATGTTGAAGAAAAGTAATCATTTAATCATAACGATGTTAATAATGATAGGATTACACCCATTTGAAAATTCTTAGCATATTTGCTATGCGAGAGATTTATGAATAAAATTTTAAATTCCGAGGTATTATTACTACTAGCAGAGTAGATGATTATCCACCAACAGTCATATAATAGAATTTTTAGCAAGTATCTGATATGAGCATAACTAGTGGAAATGTTATTTTAGTAAAATTTTTAACAGGTATATGCTAAGTAACTTATAAATGTGAATTTAATAATTGCTACGAAAACCTGCAATTTTTTTGTTCAGACTTGTAGAAGTCATAACTCATGAACAGTAGGTATACAAGAATTTTTTAGTTGAAATTGTTACAAATTTTTTCTTAAATCATGCTAACTTCACTAGTTCTATGATTTTTTAGTTATAGAATGTAATGAAATTAAACTTTTTCAAGTCTGAAAGGAAAATTGCAGATTGAATTTTTCACAAGTATTTCAATAATTTTTTTTTCTAGCATACATATTTGAGTACATTTTTCTTTTGATATTATTATTATTATCAGCGATATTTCCTAGCAAAAGATCAAATAAAACAAATTTAAACAGGCACGAAGTTCTATATCCTAGTTTGAAAAAATATATACTTACTAAAAAAAACATCGAGTTTTATTTTTCGTTTTGTTGCCTCTTTAGTCAATAAATCACGAAGAATTAATATAGTTGATATATTTTCAGCCAGAAAAGTTGCAACTCCTTTTCTATAATAAATAAATATAAGACTTAGAAATACAAGATAAATTATCAGTGTCTAAAATGAAAAACGATTATAAAACTTCATTCACTACTCAAGCAGATAACTTCTGAATTTTTTTTAAGTTTTGAATTCTTTTAATCAGAAGTTAAACAACTAATAATAATAAAAGTAATTATTATAGTATTTACTTATATCTGCATATCAGAATGGATCCAGTTAATGATGATACATATTTTAGTACTACTTCATGATCCTGTAACACTGGTCTCTCTGGAAGATCTGGAAGTGCAAATGAAAGCCATGCTTGGATCTAAAACAAATTAATCAATTTTCAAATTGAAACTTAAATTATTAAATTAATTTTACAATTAATTACCTCAGAAACTGTAAAATTTCCTACAAGCCTTAACTCATTACAAAGATCACCTGACAATTCACTCTGTTCTTCTTCATGCAATCTAGCATGTAGTGATAATGCATGTATTGGAATTTTAATTTTTCTACAACATTTTGGTTGGATCTACTTACAAATAATAATCATTAAATTGCCATAAAAATTTTTTCGTTTATCAATTTACCTGAGTTGTGACATAAACTTGAAGTGTTCCAGGTTGACCTTCAATCGACCTAATTCTAGTTTCTAACTGACTAGTATTAACTTGACATCGATAAGTAGCAAGTACAAAATTTCCTTCATAAGGATTGCATGTAGAGAAACTAAGAACAGCGTTATTACTTTCATTTAACAATTCAATTGGTGTATCTGATTGGATTAAAATATTGTCAATCGGCGTATCAAGCTCTATTGACAATAAATACGATGCAGTTTCTCGATCCTGTATCATTCTAAAAATAATAATTTAACAAAAATTAATTATATAAGTTTTATCCACTTTTTCATTGAATATAAATATTCAATGAAAATTACTACAATGTATTTTTAATTACCTATAATTTACAGATAAAATTAACGGAGTTAAATTATCGAGTGCATAATTTTCCAATTCTTTATCTTCGATCAACTTAGCTTCGAGTTCTTGAATTTCAGTTTTTAAACGATTAATAGTCTCTTCTTTAGAATCGGCAGCAAGGGATCCTGGTGATCTTGTTGTTAATCCAAAAATTCGACCAGAATATGTTGTTACTAAAATTTCGGTGTGTCCTACCGTACCAATGATACCTCCCTCGATTGAAGTAATGCTTTCTCCGGCCATCTAATTCAATAATTATCATCATTAAATTAAGTAAACAAAAGGAATCATGTAGCATCATGTAATAAACGTACTACATATTTTTTATTAAGAATAAGATAAATCGACGAAGGGGACAAAAAAAAACACTTACATATTGATACCTTAAAGATGGATTTATTTCATCGTCATGCGGAAAATTAAAAACTTCAATAGTACCATCTTGTCTGCCAACTAAAATATCGACATTATCATCAAGCTCATAAGTATGTAAAGAAGTAATTTCTGAACCATATGAATTAATAAGCCATGTAACACGACATGTTGTATCACTTAAAATTTTCAAAAGTCCTATCTTTCCATCTTGTGTTCCAACTAATATTCTATCGTGTGATTCTCTTTCGCCTTCTCTGAAAATATAAAATAACGAATCATTAATAATTAGCTCAATCGTCATCTGATAAGTGACTTAAACCATTTCTACAAAACAATCAATGGATTTATCGATTCCCCTGAAATCTTAGAACAGTTCAGTTTCATCTGCTCAAGACCAGATCTAAGATCCCGAAGATTGCTGTACACAATAAAAACTACAAAAAGCAACGTATGCCATGGACCATTAAACAGTATTGCGAATCTAGTTAATGATCACTGTACCGAGTTAGATTACTTTGGTGGTTCACTCTCCTCCATTACATCAAATGTAAAAAACCAATTACTACTCTATTAGTCTGTGCAATAATTTCTTTATAGTTATTAAGTACATGCATAAAAATAAAGCTATCTAATCAATTAATTCATATAATTTTCTAATAAAACCTCAAATGTATAAAGCCGATTGGCGTGTATTCGTTCTTGAAATAAATAAATAAATAAGTGCACTTTTGATAATGAAATTATAATTCAGTGAAATTTTATCAAACATTTTGATGTAGCAATAAAATAAAAGTAACAGTGTGAAATTACTTGAATTAAAAAAAAAAAAAAAAACGACGTAGTAATAATAATAACAACAGTTGTCTTGACATTTCATATAACTACAATGAAATACTATAAATAAATCTTGCTTTTAACATAAACTTTTTTTTAAAAGTATTACCTACATAACGCAAGAACTGTTGGAACACTTGGAAGTCTTAAAACTGTTGGTTTTCTTGTTCCAGACAATACTCGGATCTGTAGAAAGAAAAAAAAATAGTGATATTAAAGAATAAATATCCATTAAGGAATATTATACTTATTCATAACATAAAATAGTTATCTTACTGCACGATCAGAACATGCAAGAATAGCTAGTACAGAAGAATGATCATTTGTAACTAATATGACATCAATAATGATTTCTCCTACTAAATAAGAATCAGCGTCTTTACAATTTTGATATCGATGATAAAGATCTCGCGAACACGCAGCTAAGTCGGATCCCAAAACATACCTAAACATATCAGAAGTTAATTTTTAATTGTTAACAAAATTTCGAGTAACAGGAAGCAAATAATTTTACATAAAACAAATAAAGACAAACACTGAATTACATTGTAGTTATTGAATCCACAAGACTTGTATCGAATTCTAAAAACATTTTTCCTTTCTTCGTAAATCCTTTTACAGAATTCCCATAAGCAATAAATATTTTATCTTTTGGTGTATCAATTGTACCGCCTAAGACAGTTTTTTCGATTTTTGGTCCCGGTAATGACTTGAAGATCAATTGTAATTCCCCTTTCTTTATTCCTAAACATAAAAAACAAAAAAAATTATTATCAAAGAAGAAAAAGAAAATTTTCAACATTTTAGTGCTATAAATTTTTGTTCAACTAATAAATTAATAAATAATATAATTGATTTAATAAACACCATAAATATACAATATCCCATCATGATCACCGACAACGAATTTTTGAGTGGACTTTGAATCTGTAGCAGGTAATATCTTTGTTGATCCACGAGAAGTTACACCAACAGTTACATAATCTACGCGTGATAAAACAAGTGACATTATGAATGAAATTGAAAATAATTTGTAATCAATTTTAGAAAAATTTCACTTGTGTTTAAATGAAATGCTTGTGTTTAAAAAGCGTTCACTGTTGTGAATGTAATATGTGTTGGGGATCGATTCTCACCATAGCAACCAGTTTTCAAAATATAACAACTTAACGATCATTTCAATTCGATAGTTGATCAGATAGAAGAATTAGCACGACAATTTTAATTTATTTTAATAATTTGAATCATTTTGAATAATAATTAATTTAAAAGTTCAATAAATTTTTTTAGACGTAGAATAAAATAATTCTTATTTTAATCATTTCAAAACAAGTTTTGTTCCTTTAATTGATCTGTTTTAAATAACTATTGCAATAAATAGGAAACTCTTTATCAAAAGTTATATACATTTAAAATCACATAAAAGGGATGTCTTTTCTAAATTAATTGTATGAAGAAAAAAAAATATAAAAATTGATGTAAAACATATTATTAAGTAAAAAGACAAAATCACTTTTCTATTTTAATCGCATTGTTAAGGATCTTTAGTTTTTAATGATAAATAAAAGAATAGTTCCAAAAGTTAAAAATTTTTTTATCCAAAAAACTACTTCGTTCGTATTTTTATTAACAATAATTTTTCGTCTTTGTTTTTACATAAAGAACAAGAAATTTTAAAATAAATGAAAGAAGGGTTCTGGCGGAAGTCACACCCTAAAAACATTTTTATTTAATGAAATGACCCATGTACACCATGCAGAGCAAAAAAGTCTTGTTACTTTTTCAAAACTTAGACTAAACATATTTTTTAAATTGAAAAAAAAAAAAAATTAGTGACTAATAAAAAATAAATTCTAATTATTCTGGTCGTAAAAAATTCACAAGGACAATACTCTTAAGACGTATAATATTGTTTATTATTTCTAGAGCCTAGTCAAAATTCAATTCTAATTAAAATATTTGAGTTCAAAAATTTTTTTATTTGTGCAATGTGACAGCTGGAAATATAAATTAGATTACTTAATTAATATTATACTATTCAATTACCGATGAATGAAATAAACAAAGTTGAGATTGATTGATCTTAATAAAATGCTAATAACTGAAATTTTTATAGATTAATTTAATATATTTTTTCATAAATTATTTGCTAATTTACATAGATTTTTCCAATAATTATAAAAAAAAAATTTATGTACCGTTATCAACACTTGTAATGTTCTTAACTAGCTGATTGAATTATTTATGAACAATTACGAGTGAAAATAAAATTAAATTTTATAATTATTAACTACAATAATTTCGGTTTATCGACATATTGTCGACCATGATGAATGATAGTGGCGAATGTACCAGCAACCATCGCACCCCAAAATAGCATATATAATAGAACTTCAGTTGAATATGTTGAAGGAAGTATCACATGGGCAATCAACATTGAAGATGCAACTAAAAGTACTAATGGGAATGTTGCATATCGCCAGTTTCGTTCATAATCTAATGGACATTTCAGCTGCATACATTCGCCGTCTTGTATAACATAGCGACCCAAAAATAGATTTAATGAATCCTAAAATCATATTGTCATTATTAAATCGTAAAACAGATTTATTAATATCTGTTAACTCTTACCTGACGAAAGCCATCGGCAAAATTATTTTTGTAGTATCTAGTTAAACTGTTTATACCATCTTTCAACGCTCCCATTCGAGTTCGTTTACCCGTACGAGTAAAATCAGTTTTTAATGCACCAGTACCTGAATACTGGGTACTTACAATATCAGCATTGTCAGCCCAAACCTTTAAAACCATATAATTTTTTTAATTTTCATCGTAATACTTTAAAAATTTTATTCGTAATTTTGCTCACCTCTTTGAATAATGTTTCGAAAGATGGATGCTCTTCAATTCTTCTAAGAATGCTAAGTTTATTTAAAGCATCTACAAGTGCTCGTTTAGCTAACATACTTTGGACCACATTGGTTCGATCTAAACAGTCAATACAGTTTGTGCGAAATACTCCATCTTGTACAGAAAGTAATGAACCATCTCTGGACAGCAAAAAATATCCCATTTGTTCTTGATCATGAGCTAATCTATCCATCAAGATATTTAAACGATCCCAGCGCATGTGCCTACACTCTGCGTGAAAATCAAATGCCTCATAACGTACATTCTGATTGCCAATTCTTGATACAACTGCGCGATATTCTTTTTCAAGCACATTTTCTGCTCCACGATGATCAATCTAATAAAAAAAGTAAAGTAGATAACTATATTATTGAACATTAATTACAAAAATAAATAAATAGAGTACTAATTAAGTACCAGGTTGACTAATATTTGTTTGCCATAATGAAATATTTGTGCATCTAAGTGTCTCGAAGCAGCAATTTGATGATTTTCATGAGAACATAGTTGTGGTTTGGGTTTATATTTGAGATTTGGCTCTTGCTGCCAAAATAATGGTATTGATCCCCTTGTTTGAACGAAAGAACTGCGATCTCCATTGACTTCGATTAATTGCTCAGTTTCAACATAATTTGAAACATTACCATTAGTATCAATCCCACGAGAAAATAATCTTGTCCCAGCACGATGTACACTTCGCCGTGATACAATTCCCCAATTGAACGGAATGCCATTTATAACAACAGTGTTCAAAGAAATGACTGTTATTAAAAAATTAAAGAATATGTATATTGAGACTTTTTTTTTTTTTTTTCATTTTTTGTACTTTTAAAAGGATACATCCATGTATAATAGGCAAACAAAACTTTGAATGTTCTGATCTGGATGATAAATCTTGTAATAGATATGCGTTCC
This sequence comes from Cotesia vestalis, assembly GCA_000956155.1. Classification (NCBI taxonomy): domain Eukaryota; kingdom Metazoa; phylum Arthropoda; class Insecta; order Hymenoptera; family Braconidae; genus Cotesia; species Cotesia vestalis. Next base: position 17,942 of record JZSA01002828.1, on the reverse strand, counting down.
ATATAAAACGAGAGTCAGCTCGATCATGTAATGGCATCTGTATATAAAATATAGTTTTATCAGTTGAACAAAAATATAATCATAGCCACAATTTAACAGTTTTAACTATAACATTTTTAGATTAATAAAAAATATAAGTTTATAAACCTGGAGAAATTCTGGAGTCGTATTGTGTAATCTTTGCATCGTATGACTAAGGTCATACGTGTAACTAAAGTAAAAATATGGAGTATTTAGAACAGATTTAATCATTTCTAAATATGTTGTATTGTTTTCAATTTGTTTATCGGTTAAATGCAAATCTGATTTCGAGTATGGTATTACATCCGTCGCAGTTATTTGAAATATCTGTTGGCCTGCTATAGTTCCAATTCTTTTGGCATCAGTAATAACTATTAAGTATCGGCATGATAATAATTTTATTGTTCCTACAATACCCCATATTCTTCGTCTGATAGCTGTCTGTGAAATCTGATTAGCTGTACCAACTAGAAATAAAAAATCGTTGTGCATTATATTTATTTTTGATTAACACAAGTAAAATAATAAAATTTATTCTCCTATTACCTTGAGTAAATATATGTTGATTTACTCTATCAACTATCAGTAGTACCTTCGCAGTTACAGCTTCAACGTAAAACTTTTCGTTAGTTGTATATCTGTAAATTAATAAAATAGCAATCAAATGTTGAATATTACATTTTTTTCAGATTTAGATGTAAGAAATATTATACATATGAATTCAAAAAATTCCTCATCATTGGATATAATTAATCCTCTGATTTAATACATTCAAATATATTAATAATTAATGAGTTATCTTGTGAAAAAACTTACAAAAATAAATCGTCATAGACATCTGTATTTGTAGTCATTTTGGAATGATCAATGTATATATTTGATAATCAATAACTAATAAATTGCACTTTAAGTAAAAAAAAATAAATAAAACTTTCTCATCCAGGTAATATTAATTGCAGAAATAGCCAGTTTATATGACTATTACTTTCCAAGTCAATAATTATCATGAGAAAAATAATTGATACTACACGCTAGTAGGATGATGTGACAGTATGACACAACTTAACACGACTTTAAACGAGCCAACTGCTCTCTAGCGACGAAATCCGTAAATATCATTTTGAATTAAAAAAAATCATAGAGAATATTACATCTTCAAAATTTATAACATTTTGCCCCTTGAAGAAAAATTTTTTTTTTAATTTTTTCTTACCTAACTAATGAGAGGTTTCAAATTAAAAAGTTAGAATAGTAATTCGTAAGTATATGACATCGAAAGTATATGACCAATGGATTTTTCTTGAATTATTTTTTACTTAGACAATAAATTATATTTTGATTAGATAACCATTCCCAATATTTTTATTATTTTTTAAAATTTGAGATCTATTAAATAATATGCTTACAATCACAACTCAAAGTTATATTTTTATGGAAGATTTTTTAATTTTTAATTAATAAATACAGGTACAAAATCGTATATCAATTAAAATTAAAAAATATAGTTATTATTATTATTATTATTATTATTTTTAAAATTTTATTACTGAAACACTTGTCCCGGTAAGTTAGGCATCACGAATACATCTGGCCTTTGGGATGTAGCAGGAGCTGTGAATGGTCGCATTTGTGGTATAAAGGTTTTATTGAAATTTTGAGATTTTAAGTTAATTGGATCTAATGGCAAAAAAGCAACCCTGTCTTCAATTTCACTATGAAAATATTCTATATCGTTGACTGTGTTATTGGTATCATCTTCAAGTGTAGGGGCGGTTTTATTTTTCACTAGAAATTTTTTTGCCTTAAATCCATTCCTGCTATTTACACCTGAAAAATTAATCAGAGTTGTATGATATAATTTCCAGTACATTAATAGATAGTCAATGTATCTTTGAACAAAATACTTTGAGCTAATATACATCAGATTATAAATTTTTACTGCTTTTATAACTTTTTAACGCAGACATTTTTTTCATAAAAATTTGATACAAAGAACAATTTTCAACAATATTAACATTTATTAAATCGAATTCTATGCAATAGTCTTAAAAAACCTTGCGAAAATTTTCTCATCGTTCAAATAGTTATTTGCTCCTTTGTTTGATTGTGAATTTAACCGAAAGAAAAATTAGAGATTAGATCTGTTACAAGTTTTTAAGGAAAAATTCACTGTTGAACGAAAAAGCAGACAAAAAGATTTAGCGCAATTCATTTTTGTACTTTCAAAGTAATATTGTGTTTCAATATACTATTTCGTAAACCTATAAAAAATGCTTGCTAGCTGTTAGATAAGAAAAATATTTGAACCCAAAAAAATCTAAAAATTAAAAAATTTTAATTTCATGTAGCATCAAAAAGATACTTACGATCATTTTTGTTCAACAAATTTTTCTCCGAACTTGAATTGACTAATTCGCCTATTGGCTTAAAAGGATTAGATCGAATTGATGCATGTGACGGAGTAATTGACGATATCGATGGTCTTTTTTGTACATGGTTACTTATAGGCACGATAACTGATTGAGAAGCTCTTATTCGATTATTCAGTTCCACGTAATTCTTAGATATTGTATCTAATAACCATCTGTAAGAATAATACAATTAGTTTTTCTAGTGTAAAATAAAATAATATAGAGTATTAAATAGTAAAATTATAATTTACAAGAATAAATACTCACTTAAAACCATTAACTATCCCCATGGTATTTTGTTTATAATATTCTTGTGTAATAATACATGAACAAGTTTCAACTCTCGTTGGACATCGCATCGAATTTGCAGCATGTTCAATGTCCAAATTTTCAACAAGATCTAATTCATCAATAGCACTACTTATATCTTGTTTATTAGCTAATCTAAAAATTAATGTTTCAATAAAAAATATATTAACTAAATATTTTTGGTGCTTTGTGTAGTGCAACATAAATCAGACTCTTTTCATATACTAAAAAAAAAGTTTAGTAATTCAAATATTATATTAATTTAAGTGCAATTAGAGTGGTGACTTCTTTAGATGTATAAAATAAAAAAAAATGTAATATCTACAACACAGGTATTTATAGCATATAATATTAACTCTCACAATAAAATTGGTTTTCCGGCAATATGTTCATGTGATATTAATTCAGCAAATACTAATTTGTTTTCATTTAAACGAGATAGATTAGAAGCATCCACCACATATATTATACCATGTATCTATATGAGTTGACGTAAAGGAAAAAAAGAAAGAATATGAATTATGATTTAAAAAATTAAGTAGTAATTACTACAGTTACTAGTATTAATTCAATAAGATATTATTATACAGTAATCAATATTAAAAAATTATTTTCATAACCTACATCAGTGTAATATTTCTTCCATATTGATCTTATTTGAGGTGCACCTCCAACATCATAAACTTTTATGGAATAGAATTTATGTTTTAATGCGACAACTCTAAATCCCATAGTTGTCATAACATTATCATCAAGATCTATGAAAACATGAATGTGTTAATTAAAAAAATTTTAATTAATCAATTATTTTATACAATTTTAATTAATTGAATTGTTTATTTTTTAAAACTTTACTTACCATTAGATATAAAATTAAGAACTGAAGTTTTTCCAGAATCATCTAATCCAGCCATCAATAATACGACATTCCTACAAGTTATTGTTATAATTAGTATACAAGAAACTTTATTGAAAAAAAAATTGAGTTATTCAAATTAAATAAAAGTTGGAAGATAAGTAAATAACTTAAATTTAACCTACTTTTTGATAATACGCTTTTTTCTTATTTTATTAATAATAATTCTTAAACAATTTCCCATTATTGGTAATAACGTTGAAAATAGCTTAAGATTAATTGTGATAACATGTATGAAAATATTTTACGAATAGGCCAATTTTCTCATATTTATATTTTACAAAAATCTAGAATGACAAACTTACTGTCTATTTATTTACATATTTTGCTCTACACTACTCTAGTTTTTATGCTATAGTATGATAATGACTGATGACACGCATCAGCCACAAAAATGAACCAAGAGTAAAAATACACAAATGTGTATATGTCTAAAGTTACATTTAAAAATGGAGACTAGTAAACAAAACAAAATCTTTGTATATATAATTTTTAATGATATGTAATACATGAAAATTTTTATTTTCAAAATTTCATTAACTTAACGAAGTACGTATTTATTTTTCCCCTGAAATTAAAATCTTGGATAATTGTAGAAAGTAATTAATGATTAAAAATCAATTTATTAATATATTTAAGTAATTTTTTTGATGATTTGAAATTAGTAGATGTTTGTTTTTTTTTTCTTTTCTTTAACGGAGTAACTATTAAGAAACATATTTTTATCAAATTGCGCGTATAGTTATAAGTTTTATTTTTTTATTTTTTTTACGTCTACCTATAATATATAATAAATAAGTCACCATCCAGTAGTATTATCGATAACTTGGAAACCATCCAAGCCACAAAATACTGATTAGAGCCAAAATTAACGGATAAAAAAGCCGTAAAAATTGTGGCTTAAATAGTTTCCGGGATGAATTTTTAAATTATTTATCTTTTTAAAAAAAATAGCAGAAATAATTATCAGATGCTTGTGAATTTTAATATCACTTTTTTTTTTTTAAATAAAAATTATAATAACTTTGTAATTGAATTAGATATGATAATAAATGTTGAAAAATATTCCTCAACTTAAAACAAATTATACAATTTTGTAAAAAATAAAGGTCATCATTGAATCTGTCAGAAATTATAAATTTTCAAAATTTTCTATTGACACGGCTGATGATGTATTTACATATAATTAAGAAAAATGGTGAAGTCAAAACAATAACTAATTTACATTTGACAATTTTTTGTAATAAATGCCTAACATATAGCGGGAACGAATAAGAGAAATTCATCGTGCATTATAAAATTATTGACACAGTTGAAAATTTTTTATTCAAGTCTTGAATAAATTTAGTAAAAAATTAGTATTCATTTGAGTTTAGCGTAGCGCATGATTATCCTTGTTTGTTATTTTTACTATGAAACTGAAAACGTAATTTAATTATCGTTCATGATAAAATTAAAAAAAAATTGAAGTAGTACAAAAGTTTAAAAAGATTTTTTTGAGTTGTAAATGTGACAAGAAGCTCGAGTAACACAATATAATAGGATAATGTATATAAATTGTTATTTTTTTTAATAAAATCAAACGATTTGAAGCTTTCGTACAGTAATGATTTAATTGCATACATTTTTCTACTTAGTTCTAAAAATTTATCTGATATTTATTGATTTAAAAAATTAATTTTATTTCCTTACTACACTACAGTTGAAGTTACAAATTCTTCTGATTTTGACAAACATTTTTTTTTCACAATAAATATAAAAAATCTTTCGCTTCAAATGGATATAGTAATAATATAACGTGCGCTAAATTTCTTAAGATAAACTTATCTGGAATTTTCAACGTGCATGCTTCTGTCGTTGAACACAAAAAAATAAGAAATGTATTATTGATTCTCTTGTATTCAATTCTATATATAGTATTTAACACTTCAAATTTTATTTTTATTTTATGGTAAAAAACAGTTTTTTTTTTTTTTTTTTTTTTTTTTATACATTTAAACTTGGTTCTTCAAAAATAGCTCAACCAAAAAATTTAGAACTGAAATAAGAGGCTAAATAAAGAGATACGACAAAAGAGATAAATCGACCAATCAAGTAGCAAATCTTTTTGCATTACAATTAAATTCACATAGCCAATTCGACTAGTTTTTTCGAGTTTCCTATGAAAATATGTTAATTTTTTGTGTTTTAAGGCTGAATAGTACTAAATTTATTTTCAGATTTTTATTTTTCCAATCACATCATAAATAAATTTAAAAATCAAATAATCTAAAATTTCTGAAGAAAAATACATGTTAAATTAACATTAGTTAAAAATTTTTTCGAACTTATTATAAAATAAAATTTTTGGAAATCTGTTAATTATTTCTTTTTTGAAATCCTTTTAAAACTGGCTTGATTAAATAATTTTCAAGTCATTCTAGACTTTTCAAATTTTCCAGAATCGTAAAAAATGTATTATGGTCACTCAAAAATATCTAAAATACTTCTAATTTTAAATTAAAAAAAAAAAAAATTTGCGAATCCTGTAAAAATAAAAATAATGTCAACCTGAAATTTTAAATGTATACATTCCAATTTTGGAAATTTTGAAAAATTTTAAACTACCCCTAAAATGTTTTTGAAGAAATACAAAATTCAGAATAATTTTCAAAGCTTCAAAAATGAAAATTACTACTAATATAGTTATCCCTTTGCGATTTTAAATAAATTTTTTCTTCCCAATTAAGTCACCAATTTCATACCCCCACCAGTAATCTTAATCCCACTCTTTCTTTCTCTCCGTTACAACTATATAAAGATTTCTTCGCATCCGTTTTTGTTGTTCAAATTCATCCCGTACCTTGAAAGAGTAACATTTTTTTATATCAGAATACGCTAATTTTATTTATTAGATAATACAATTCGATTATACGTAAATATTGATATTTATTAATACTTGAAACGAAATTAAATAGTTTACTTGACTTTGTGGCATATTTTTTTAGGCAACCAGATCAAGAAGATAATTCAAAAATGACGCAAACAATAAATTTACAATCATTAAAAGTTGGATTCATTGGTGGTGGAAACATGGCACGTGCTATAGGACTAGCTTTGATAAAAAGAAGTAAGAATTTTAGTATACAAAATTAAGTGCTTGTGTAAAATATTTCATTAATTGACTAATTTGTTTCAATAGATATTTTAAATCCAAAAAATGTATGGATATCAGCACGAACAAGAGAAACACTTCAAACTTGGAACCAATTGACTTCCGAAAATCCTGTCAATACGACGTTGAATAATGCTGACATAATAATCAACAGTGACATAATATTTTTAGCTATCAAACCCCAATCACTTGTCTTGGCTATTGAAGACGCAAAAAAAACCTCTGAAGGACGTAATTTAATGTTAAATAATAAATTGTTTGTATCAGTTCTTGCTGGTGTTACACTTGATACATTAGAAAAGGTGAGTTTTATTTCATTGAATGTTTTTATCTTCCTCAATTTTGTTAATTAAATCGTGCTGTTTTCTCAGGAAATTCAACTACATTTAGGACAACAATTACCTTTGAAAATTATCAGAACAATGCCAAACACACCATTAAGTATTGGAGAAGGCATAACAGGTGCGTATTTCGAAAATTGTTTATATGAAATTATTATTTTATTATTCATTACGTTTCATTCAATAAAAACGTGGTTTTGATTTTTCAAGTGTACTCTCGAAATGCCCAAGTATCTGAAAGCGATGCACTTCCATTAGTTAAAATGCTTTCACAAATAGGCATTATTGAAGAAATTCCGGAAAATTTGATTAACTCAGCCGGTGGTTTGGCTGGGTCAGGACCAGCTTATGTAAGTTAACTAAAAAAATTCAACACATAGATTAAATAAAGTTATCATATAATTATCAACCAAAATAAAATTAAAAATTCAGGCTTACCTTATGGTGGAAGGATTAGCTGATGGAGCAGTGAAAACTGGTTTACCTCGTGCACTAGCAACTAAATTTGCCGCACAAGTATTAGTTGGTGCCGGAAAAATGGTATTACAAACGGAGAAACATCCAGGACAGCTTAAAGATGAAGTTTGTTCACCAGGTGGTACAACTATTACAGGAATGCATGCTTTAGAAACTGGAGCAGTAAGAGCATCATTGATGAACGCAGTTGATGCAGCAGTAAAAAGATCTAAGGAGCTTGGAGCTTAAGGATCATTTTTTATATTTTTACGAAAATTTTTTATCAGTTATTTAAAAAGCATGTCTAATGCAGCATTTAAATTTGTTACACGTTTACATACAATTAGAATTTTTTTCTAATGTATATTTGCTACTGACTGCTATTGTATTTATTATACAATCATAATAACTATGAATAAAGTATTTTTAACTTAATGTATTTGTTTAAGTTCATGCTCTATCCAAAATTTAAATTAATTATTATTTATTATCAACGAGTTCTTATAATTACTTAAACGAATGAAAATTATTTACAGTAATTTAAATTATTATAAAAAATACTCATATTGTTCACAATTAGAGTGATACATTCCACTTATATCCATCTTATCAGAATCCAAACCAATAAATTATTAAATAAACTTATACTTTAGTGTATTCGACACATCGTGAAGGATCTGTTGGATAATATTCTTGGCATTTAGTCATCAATCTTTTTAGCGCTTGTATGTATTTTCTTTGTGTTTCATCATTCATTACGTGGGCTACATTTTTTGAAAAAATCTTTTCTCTTCCCGTACGTGCGTGGATACCAACCATAGTAACACCAATGGGCCACGGAGAGTTGCCAATTGCCATTTGAAGATACGCATCACTTGCCTAAATTAATAAAAGAAAAATTAGTTGATGTGTTTATTTTTGTTAATATTCATACAAAAAATAATTATTGCTTTCAATTTACGCCATGATCGAAGAATTCGTGTTTCAATTATGTTCTTATTTTGTGAATTATTAACTAGCATATATAAAAAAATATATATTCAATAGGGTGTGTCGAAATGTAATTTCCGTGGTGGACCTCTTAAAATTGGAATTTTGGGTTCCGCTTTTAATAGGAGTTGTGTTTGAGCATTTCCTGACATATTTTGAGCGTAATGGATTTATTTGATTTTCAGAGAATTTTTTAACAGGAGCTTTATTTGAACATTTCCGCTGAAATTTCAAAATTAGGCCCGAAGTATCCAAACAAAGCTCCTGTAAAAAATTCTATAGGTCGAAAATATTTCAACTCAATAAAAATATTTCAAACTTATCTGAAAAATTACATAATTTTTGCCTTTTCTTCTGAAATAAAATAATTTGACGAAAAAAATGTTCGAAAATTTTTATTTTTCGTTATTTTATTCTTAAAAAAGTGGACCCCACTCCAAAATAATTATCAAATACCTTTTTTTAATTTAATTATTTTTATCAACTTCTGTGTAAGAAGTCATGTCTTCGTTATTATCTTATATATCAATGTAAATACTATGAATTAATTTTAATTTACAGTGAAAACTTACCAAAATATAATTGCGCTCTAGAAGATGTTTAACAATTTCCGTAAGACTATCAGTGATGTCTTCTGGTAGTGATTTATTTTTTAACTTTCTCAACAAGGGCTTCAAATATTCTCTTGTCTGTGCATAGGTTGCACTGGCCATTTTTCCTTTGGTGCTCATTTTTTCAGCAGCACTGCGACTATTTAATTGCATACCCCACATGAGAACCAAGAATTGCAGAAATTGTGTAATTACACTCATGTCAAAATCACGATCGCCTCGATTTAATTTCACGGACATTTTTTCTATATCTTCGTAGGTAACTTGTTCATCAGGTATATTAACGTCTCCTTTATTACATTCATTAGTTGGCTTCGACGAAGATAATAATTCATTCAAATAAGCTTGATCAACTTGATCCATAGCTTCCTGGAAATCATTTCTGAATCCTTTGTTAACCTCAGGCTGAAGAATTTCACACTTACGTAGACGTTGAAAGGATTCTAATTCTGATTCTCCAAATAGTAAAATAGGTTCACTTCTCTCTCTTAGTCGTTTTATCACTTCTGGTCGTGATAACTTTTGATGCTCTACAGTATTTTCAACGGAGCCTTCGGAATTTTTGTTTTCCACCGTATTTATTGTGTCAGTGTTATTATTATTTGATTCTGAAGTTTCTACTTTTTTTGATGTTAGTTCTGCGACTTTAAAGTACTTGCGTTTATTTTGCTGTAAAAATTCATAATTTCTGGGATAGTTGTTGTTGTTTTAAAATTAAATATCAGGTTAGAAAATTTTATTAAAAACTTGTCATTACTTACCAATAAATTACTTTCTTCTAACTCTTTACGTTTTTTTAAGATTTCTGCTTGTAAAAAGTTCATAATTGTTAAAAATTGATTTATTGATCGTAATTATTGAAAATGTAATTGTAGTTAATATGTTTTTATTTTTTTCTGTATTCAAATAAAAAATGTAGTTAAATAAGGTACAACTATGAGGTAGTACTGCTACCAATACGCGACTATGGAGAATTTATAGTATAGTTCATACCTGTAATAAAAATAAAAGAAAAATTACAACAACAATAATAATAATAATAATAATAATAATAATAATAATAATAATAATAATAATAATAATAATAATAATAATAATAATAATAATCCTATATGTTAAAATTGATGGTTGATTGAAGTTAGCTTAGTATCGAAATAACTCGAAAACATAGACCCTGGTTTGTTCAGGATTAGAGCGCGCGTACCACGCAATTTGAATTCCTAGTTAAGTCTTAAAGGTAATACTCTTAAACCTTAAGAATATGATATCATTTGTAAATTCATGTATGTATTTGTCTATGTATCAAGATAAACATACGTAGGCACATAAGTACTAGGGATAGGAAAGTCGACTTTGACTTTAGTCAAGAATCGATCTTTTGATAAAAATAATCGACTTTTTAAAATCGAGTTGAGTCTGTCTCGAATCGATTAGAATCGAGTCTCACTCGATGCCTTTTCGACTTTTTTTATAGTATACTTAGTATCTGAGGGTAGAACTCTATAACCACGGAGCTTAGATAGAATGAGAACGCACGCAATGTATAAAGATGTCCTCGAAATAAGGGGAAAATAAAGTTTCATTACAGAGCGCGCTGCAACTGCCTCGATCCATTTTTTAAATTTAGCGGTTAAAAGTATTCGATCAAATTCTATATCCATAACCAAAAATAATCATTAGGATTAAATAATTGTTATAAAAAAAGGATAATTAAAACTGTAGTTAATGGGATGAAATTATTAAAAATACGTAAATGTTCCGTAAATTAATAATACATAAATTTATTATAAAAGAAACCTCTAATTTTATGTTGCTTTATAATGTCAATATGTCTTGAAATTGTCAAATACATTAAAAAAAAATGTACTTTTTAGTTAATAATTATTTAATAATTAAATTATTATTATTATTATGTATAATGAAATAGTTTTTTGATAGTAATTAAAAATAAAAATTACATATTAATTTTTATTTTAAGAAATTTCAGCTGCCTAATTTTAAAACACAGTTACTGCAAAATTTTTATACCAGATTTTTTCCAGTATTGTTGCATTTTTTATAACTTTTAGACCTTAATTTCAAGTATTTCTTCTTAAAAATATTTATATTCAAGTATTTTCTATTCACAGATCAAATTTTTCATCAATATGGTGGACAAAATTTTTTTTAATCAGAAAAATTGAAAAAAATTTTTAAATGGTAGTTACTGTGTTTTGAAATTGGGCAGCTGAATTGCAGAGCAAAGTAAAATAGTTTGAAAGTATTCGTTTTTTAGTTTAAATAATATTTGTTAATAATTAACGTAGCAATTATTTTCAACTTAAAAAATAATAATAATTAATCATTTTATTTCTGAATTTTCAAAAATAATAAACAGATATTAGAGACTTAAAAATTTGTTCGAATAGTGAATAATTAATAAAAACACTTAAATAGGTTACATGATATTTTTATATGATTTTTTAATTTAACACAAATACAAAATAAATATATAAATATATATATATATACGATCATAATTTATCAAAAAGCTTATGTCACGTAAATAATATTTTAATTAGTACGATTAAGTTACATAAGTACGATTTACACTATTTTCGAAATTTTTCGTAACTTTTTATTTTTCATTTTTTTTCCGTTATAGTTTTTATTAATATGACTTGCTAAAAAGTGGCCCCTAATCGTAATAAAATAACTTAATATTTTTTTCATCAAAATTGATTGATGTTCGTTGCATCCTAAGAAAGGTAATGATTTCTCTGTTGAAATTTTATCAACAATTTGATTCATCGTATCGATTTTTACAGTTTTAGTCCCGACAACACTTAAAACAGTATTTTCTAATTTCTGGATGAGAAGAAATAAATTATCACTTGGACGTTTGCAGTGCTCACTCATTAAATCGATAACTCTATCTCTATCAGATGATGTCCCGGACTCAAGACTTTTGAGACAGTTTTCACACCGAGAAAATCGGTGCATTTTTCGGGCAACGTAACCAGCTATATAGGCAATGACGTATTCACTGGTTTGAGCGACATCATAATCATGATCTTCATGGGGATCATTAGAACACGGTTTAATCGTATTAGCTGAGTTAGAAACAAGGTTATTATTATCGTCTTCACTTGATTCATCAATTAAGCTCTCGAAAGGTTTATTTGCTACACTTGTTTTAGAACTATAATCATTACAACGCGATTTTAATACAGCATCATAATTTACGTCTTCATCAACATCTTCTTCACTTGAGTCATTAAGTAAATTCTCGAAAGGTTCAGCTGCTTCACTATTTTTGTTAACATTTCTCTCATCTTCTGTAAATCCACTATCGATTATAGAATCAATTTTTTCAAGCCATTTCAACTTTTTATCTTTGCTTAGCCTCAGTGACTCCCGCGTTTCCATCAATGACTGTAACAATTCAACTGAAGTTACGTTAGATCCTTTCGGTGGTGTTACTAATGAGTAAGAACATAGTAATCGAAACACCTGTCCAAATATAATAGGATCTGGGTGTTCATTACATCCACAGGCACTTCTGACAATTCCAAAAAATTGCTACAAATGATAATAAATATTACATATTTTTATAAAATTAATATTACAGTAATTTTTTTAATCTTAAACACAGAATAATTATGTGAATTTAAAGTTTTTCAGGAAGACATAAATTAATTAGGAGCAAGAAAGAATTTTCATAAAATAAAAAAATTTATTTGAGAGTATAAGATTTTCTCATTCTGTACCTATTTCTTATCAATAGTACTTACTTCAAGTTTGTCTTGATTGAGTCGAGCAGTCATTAAATAATCGAAATTACACTGCACGTGCAAAAAGTCCAGTAGTTCAATCGTTCCAGCTAAAGTGATCTTTAATCCAGTTAAAGTACTTTTAGTAATAGCAAGATAATTTATTCCAGGTTCATCATTGTGGTCTATCTTTTGTCTCTTACTTTCTTTTATCAGTTGCTTACGTCGATTGTTCTCTTCAATAGCTTTAGCTTCCCACTCTCTTAAATAATCGAGGAATTCAACAATAACCTGCAGGGTTAAAATATTAAATTTTTAATAAATTAGGTAGATGAGTAAAATTATCATGCAATGTTACAGCGCAAAAAATATAATTTTTGCAAATACAGATGTTGTGATAAAAAAATATTTGAAGAAATGCATGAAAACACAAAATACTAGAACACCGTAAAACAATGAAGACTAAGAAAATATCTTAAAATGCGAAATCATTAAAAATAATTACATGTAAGCGTCTAATGTTATGAAAGTTGCATATAGTTTTTAGTATGCTAGCATATTCAATCAACTTAAAGAAATTTTTAATAATAATGACAAGATTTAAAAAATTACACATGATGTTTTACTTATTGTTATAGGGTTAAGGATATGAAGAGCTTTATAAATGAGTGTATCTAAAATTTATCTTTTTTCTCTTGGTACTTCTTTCTACTTACACTTTAGGATAGATATATTGATGAAGAAATAATGATTTGGAGTCATTCCAAATTTGTTTTGTTCGTTGATAGATCGGCCACATAGATTTTATTATCGTTTGTAATTGCACTAAAATACAAAATTAACATGAATTTATTGTAATAAATACGGTACCTTTCTCCTCGGGCATTCTTCCTTAGGTTGTACACCGGTTTCCGGGGTACGAGAAGACATAGCTTTAATCAGATTATCCACTCTTTCCATGAACCTAACAGTTGGTCCACAATCTCTCAACTCAATGCATTCATTTTGCCAAGCTACCATAGCTACTCTTAATTTCTTAGAAAATAGCTAAAAAAAAGCATGGAAATTAATTATTAAATATAGATATATTTCTATTTGTTATTTCAGTTTCAACTATCAAGGAAATATAATTAATCAATCAGGAAAATTTTTTATACCTCTTCTGCTAAACGAACATTCATTTTTTGATACCCTTCAGGGTTTAGATGCTGAGGTGTCAATTTGTACGATACCTTCAAATTAGGTCTATAGTGAAGCTCATGTTGCAATAAAACTTCCCAGTGTTTCTTTTGTACCATACCATCTGGAGTCTAAAAGAAGTACCAAAGTATCATGTTATTACATGAGATACATATGATTATTCAAAAAAAATGTTAGAATATTCTTTCTTACCCAAAATGATGACCCTTCAAGAATTTTTGTGCGAAAGCATTTCAGCAGATGAGGAAAGTCGGACATAAACCACAGTTGTCTAGTTGTATCGTAAGGATGCGTACAACTACATTTTTGGTCGGAGATACCAAAAATTTGCCAGGCTTCACGATTCCATTGAGCACCATCAGAGGTAACAACATCTACTTTCATACCAGCATTTTCTAACTGAATGATACATTCTATAATTAACTTATGCAGAATATCTTTCGTCACTGCAGTTTTACTCAAGAAATATCCTAAAACTTGAACCCAAGAACCACGAAAGGGTTGATACATGAAAACAAGTGCATGGTCAGCTCTCTCATTAACCAATTTTTGTGGTGTGTAATCACCTAAATTTACAAAGCCATTGAACTCCATAGTTTTAGTGTTCAACTTGACAGCTTCACTTAAGGCAATTTCATCAATTAATAAAGTACCTGCAAACAGATTAAAATTAAAAATATATACAATTCAAGAATTTTATTTAGAAAACTGCAATTATTATTTAGCAAAAGCGATAGTTATGTAGCGAAGCACAGTGTATACAGTTAACACTGCAAATAAAATAGCCACAAAAAAGCATTATATATCTACAATTAGCTACTTGAAATTCAATAATCACAGATTGCAATTTTATCGTTACTTAATTAAACTCTTAATACATAGCAGTCTACATGTTAGTGTATGTGGAGCAGTTTAATGAAGTTATTAATTATCAGAATAATAATAAAAATTAAAACTATTTTCGTTAGACAGAAACTTATAAATTCTATCAAATTGGCATCCACCTTTTATGCGTGTAATTATTCTCACTAATATTAATTGTAACTTTGAATGTGCAATCATTATAACATTCCCGTGTCTTTCTTACAAAAATGAATAATAATTGATTTGAAAAAAATAAAATTTTTAATGAGCATTGAAAGTTTCAGTTGAAAAAATAAGTGAAGAAATCTGCCTAGCATGTAAACTTTACTAATAGAATTAAAAAATTTATTTTAAACGAACGACAATTAAATAGAAAAAATTTAGCTACAATAAAAATTTTTTATTTCCAAGTCAAAAAAATATAGGTTCCGGAAAAGTAATCACCACCGTATTATATACTAAAACCTTCTCCTAAACACGTTGCATCTTATGGTATAAGTATTATTTCGATCGGTTCAGTAGTTTTCGCAGTATAACTGAACAAAAAAACCGACTCTCTATTTATTAGTATAGATAGATCAGTAACCAATTTGAAAAGATATTAGTAACATATAAAGCCGGCTGTGTTACAGGTCTACTCATAAAATCTCTATTCACAGCTATCAGACAGCTGCAATCAGTTACATTTTAATTCGAAATCATACTCATTCAGTCACAACTTTATTCAATTAAATCTTTACTCTGATTCAACTTTACTCAATATTACTTGCTTTCAGGTAGAACTTAAATCAGTTACAACCTTACTCGAATTCGACAGTATTGTCAATTACAACTTTGCTAAGTTTAAATTGTTTTCATTTTTAAATCGATTTACTGAATTTTTAACTCAGTTACATCTCTATTTACAAAGAATTTTTTCGATTACATTTGTAATCATTTACAACTGTACTCACTTTCACCTCTACTCACAAATTTATGATTAATTGATTATGTAAAAATTCGTGAGTAGAGATGAACCTAAGTACAGTTGTATATGATTACAAATACAAATGAATAGATTCTTTGTGAGTAGAGATGTAACTGAGTTCAAAATTCAGTAAATGGATTTGTAAATGAATACACTTGAAACTGAGCAAAGCTGTAATTGACTATACTGTCGAATTTGAGTAAGGTTGTAACTGATTAAAGTTCTACCTGAAAGCAAGTAATATTGAGTAAAGTTGAATCAGAGTAAAGATTTTATTGAATAAAGTTGTGACTGAATGAATATGATTTTGAATTAAAATGTTATTGAGTGCAGATGTCGTTGATGGCTGTGAGTAGAGATTTTATAAGTAAACCTGTAACACAGCCATAAAGCCAGTTGTTTTTTATGAAAAAAATTATACCCCTTTTCGCCCAATTTTCCATTCGAGAGGCTTTTAAACGAAGAGTATCAAAAATTGCTTTTGGAAAACCAAAAGCGCTATCAAGTTTATTAATGTATCTGTTAAGTGTATCTTTGGAAGGTAAAGGTAATATTTCACGTTGACGTAGTTTTTCATAAACCGAAGGACCTTTAATTCTTATCATAAGGCATTCATATACCCACTCTATAGTATACCGGCGTTGCTTTGCATTTTTGGCCTTAGCAGCTTGAAAGCAAGCGCGAACAGCTTGTTTTTGAGCTTCTGGCAAGTCAGCTATTTCTTCTTCAATAATATTTTCTTTGGTCATAGCACACCGATTCTTTAAGTCTTCTAATTCTTCTTTTAACTTCTGGCTCTGTATTACAAGTAATGTTACAAATTTTGTTTAATTTTAAAAACTTTTCTTACCTTCTGCTGCAAACGATGTACACGCTTTTGCTTTGAATTTAACTTTCGTTTAATCGTGATAAAACGATTATTTAAATCATTTTTTTTCTTTATGGACACTTTGAGTAATCTCTTTCGTAATTTACGACAAGCAAGACACCTATTTATTTTCCGATATCTTTTATACTTATCAGGTGATTTTAAAATGCCATCACAGGTAGCTGAGCATCTGCCGAAAACCATAAAAAATTAATGGAATACGCATAATGATTATTAAAATCAAACAATGCTACTTTTCGAGTAGTAGCTCTGAATAAAAATTTGGAATGTTTTACAATAATTTCATGCTATACTCAAAGAAGAATAGAATTTACGATTCATCCTATACTTGACAAACAAATGTAGATAAAAACCTTCTATTGTTAACTCTAGCACCGGTACAAAACTGAGATTTTTCTATATCTTGTAGCATTTTCCAAAAATTTTTCGTTGATGTTAATGGATTATCTAAATTTACAGAAACTCCAGTTTTAATAATAGTTACCTACAAAGTACGATACTATTTACAGATGAAATATTTAATAGGACAAAATATAAGCACAAAATTATTTTTTATATACCTGAAGTGTTAAATCCCGACTAATCTTAATTTCTAATTTTACCTGCTTTGAAATAATATCGATATAATACAGAATTAATACTTTTTGTGGCTCTAATTGTTTCGGCCAACTCCAATTTAGAGGTACACCTCGGTCTTCAAGTGCTTGTATTATGGTAAATAATGAAAAAGTTTCAGAATTGTCAATAGTAGGTGCCTGAAAAATATTTTCATCGGAGCTGGTTTGTTCTGCGAGTTCTGCAGCCTCCCCGAGTCAAAATTCGAGTCCCGTTTTAACCGTAAAAATGTCCCAACTCTTTGAAGTCTAATATGCCGCTGAAAATCAAGCCTGTTTTAACCGTACAAGACGGTATCGAAGAATAAGTACAGTTAAACCAGGCGTACGCAGGTCTGTTTTGACCGTAAAAATTTCCAGGAGTATAATATTATGATTATGTTGATTATTATTATTTCTCTTGCCATCTTGTAGTTCTTAGGCGCGAAAATTTAAATTAATAAAAAA